>CAUYQV010041531.1:0-18222 GCA_963574575.1 Galagoides demidoff
ATGAGATTTTTTCATGTGTCTGTAGGCCATGCGCCTATCTTGAACAGAAGCTTCTGTTCAAGTCCTTTGCCTACAATGAAATGGGATGACTTGCTCTTTTCTTATTAATAAGTTTGAGTTCTCTGTGGATTCTGGTTATCAAACCTTTGTCAGAAACATAACCTGCAAATATCCTCTCCCATTCTGAGGGCTGTCTGCTTGCTTTACTTATTGTGTTCTTGGCTGTGCAGAAGCTTTTTAGTTCGATCAGATCCCAGTAATGTATTTTTGGGAGGGAGGGTGAATGGTGGGATCACTCCTATGGTGCATCTTGCAAGGGTACATGTCAGACCTATTAAGTATAGAGTATAAATGTCTTTAACACAATAATTAAGTAAGTGAGGAGAGGGATATATTAACCAGTATGATGTAAGCATTCCAAAGTGTATACGAAATCAGCACACTGTACCACAGAAATGCATTAATGTATACATGATCTACCTCTTTATGATTTAATAAATAAAAAAAAAGTTTTAATTTAAAAAAGAAGTAAGGATGCAAAAGTATTTACACATTAATAGACCCACTTTTAAAAACATTAAATAGAAAAAATATCTTAAAGAAAGATACGGCTCGGTGCCTTTGGCTCAATCGGCTGGGGCGCCAGCCACGTACACCTAAGGTGGCGAGTTTGAATCCCCAGCCTGGGCCGCCAAACAACAAGGATGGCTGCAACCAAAAAATGGTCTGGCGTTGTGGCGGGCACCTGTGGTCCCAGCTACTTGGGAGGCGGAGGCAGGAGACTCGCTTGAGCTCAGGAGTTGGAGGTTGCTGTGAGCTGTGATGCCATGGCTCTACCCAGGGGGATAGCTTGAGCCTCCGTCTCAAAAAAAAAAAAAAGAAAAGAAAGATAGAAACAGGTTCCCCTGGTTAGCTCTGGAAGATAGATTTGCAGTTTGTTTTTGTTTCTTAGTTTTGCGGCTTTCTACATAACTTTCAAAAACTTTCTACAAAACTTTCATGATTTCTTCAAACCATAGACATTTCTTTAAAAAGTATATAGTATTTCTATAAACAAAAAAATTAACTATTTGTTGCAGTAAATTTTAAGCTCAGTTTTATATTCATATAAAGGAAAATACTTAATAGTAAAAGAAAATAGGCTCTCAGATCAGGTCCCCCTATGTGCAATTAGGAAGATAATTCGATAATTTATCAAATTTTAGGTCAAAAAATGAGTTATCCAAAAGTCTCTCTGCTTTTAATTGACACCATGGGTTAACAATTCTAAACAATGCTCCAAAGTTCTAAATCAAACCATTGTCTGACCTGGGGCATGTCCACGCCACCCCACCCCAAACTGCGACCTTCTCGTCTCTCCTGTCATTTAGACTATGGTATTTTATTTCTTATTAAGAAAACACAGAATTTAATCTATGTATCAGGAACCTGAAGAACGAAATAAATTTGACAAAAATAACTTTGAAGCTAGTACAAAATCTTCACTAAAGCCATTTTTCACTTTATCTTTCACAGGGACTGAAGAGGAAGATGAAGGAGATGACCTTCTGCTCCGCTCGGTGGATGAGTTCTGGTGGTTTCCTCACATGTGGAGCCACATGCAGCCCCACCTCTTCCACAACGAGTCGTCCCTAGTGGAGCAGATGATCCTTAACAAGGACTTTGCACTGGTGAGCACTTTTTATTATTGTATTTTTTCAAACAATGAGTCGTGATCTAGCAGTGGTTTGTATAAGAACCAACACAGATAAAATAGAACAGACTATCGGGATGAATCTCATGTGTGAAGGGTACATACTGCTTTGTGATGTTTGGTTTCAGGCATGTGTGTATACATGTAGGAGGTCGTGATGTGAAATTATACACACACATATATTTCAAAAAGTAAGTGATTGTCAGAACGTTTCCATCTTCTGTTTTAATGTTTTGAGAAAGGATTATTTGTATACCTATAAGGAGAACAAACAGCACTTGTTCATGGCATTCCTGGTGCAATATAATTAGCCTCTCAAAAATCATTTGTTGGAAGAACGAAGGAATAGATGGGTGAATCTAATTTTTAGAACAATGACTCTTGACCAGTGTCTCTCAAACTTGGCTGTGTATCCATTTCACCTAAAAGACTTTTGAAACACAGACTGCTGAGCCCCGACACTCCCAACCCAAGTTGAGTTGCCCATTTAGTGGATCTCCCATTTAGTGGATCTGAAGAGAGGGCTGAGAATTTGCATTTTCACAACGTTCCCAGATGACACGCAAGGTGCTCAGAGGACTCTTTGAGGATATCTTGCTCTGAGCCAGGGATTCGCCCATCACCTACAAACATAGGTAGGTATGATAGGTAGTTTTATGATCCCTGATGGAGGAAAGTTTGTTTAAACATCTTTTTTATTAATGACAGTCAAAGTAATAATAGTATTTTGTGGCATGTAAAAATTATATAAAAGTCAAATTTCAAAGTTTACATTGGAACGTGACCACACTCATCCTTCTCCGTTTCATTGTGTGTAACTGCTTCCACACTGAGACAGTAGAGTTGACTTGCAAAAGAGACCATATGGGCCGCAAAATCTAAAATACTTCTGTCTAGACCTGTACTGAAAAGGTTTGTCCATCCCTGCTGCGGAGATTAATTAAGCCTTGTATCTCTTTAAGAAACTTAACAAACCACAGAAAACTTTCCCCAGAAAATATGCTCAGAGCACATTCTCACGTCTTCACTCAGTGGGGCCTATGAGAATAATCATTAGGAGTTTATGGCTCTCCCATGGGCCCTGAGTCCCTGTTAGGAGCCCCTGTCTTAAAATAGAGTTACGACTCACTAATACTGTGTGATTGCCAGTATCTTCATTATTTTAAGCTACCTTTTAACCACAGCATTAAGGTCAAACAAATATTATGGCATTTTATAAAGTCATAAGTAGTTATCATGCCAATGGCTCACCTTTCCATCTCTAATTCCCAGACCAATGTGAGACCTGCATACAGTATTCTTAGTAATAAGTAAAGAAAGCATAAAAGGCAGTTAAAATTATGGACTTAGGCACCAGAATACCTGAATTTGAATTCTTGCTTTCCATTAAAGGCTGCCTGATCTTGGACAAATTACTTAGACTCTTTGTGTCAGTTTCTCCATCTCTAAAATGACAGATAATAGTAACAATTACGTCATACGATTTCTGTGAGTTTACATATAATATGCTTGGAGCAATGGCTGATACAGGGTAACATTGATTAGATATGAATTAATCGATTATGACCTTTGTAAATACAAGTAAATTTTCAGTTACAACTTGCTTTTAAGAAGTTAATGTTTAAAAACATGAATTTACAAGAGGTTGTGTTTATTTAAACTTTAGAGAATATCTAATAAATTTTGTACTGTTTCATAGCATTATAAAATTATATAAATATTTCCCATTTCAGAATAAACTTACCCTGAGTAAACATGCTAAATTCTTTTAGCGCAGTTACCTTGAAAATAAAATTTGTTTATCACTTGGCTAACGCCCTTCCATTCCCCTCCATCTCCACTATGATGCCTTGCCTTTTAGGCTTGTAGTTTATATTTCATAATGGTTGATTTCACCTGTTTGTATAATTTCTTTTTTAAAAGCCATGCTGAGAGCTCTGGGAAAGACCCAGATGTAATTGCTTTGTAATGAAATGTTGAAAGCTATTTAGAGTCCATTCAGAGCAATTACATTTGTTTAGTCAGTGTGGGTAGAAGCTACACTTACACCTATAAATTTGTTTTGTAAAGAAAGGTGTTATTATATTTTGCACAGTCAAAATATTACAACAAAAATGAAGTGCATTAAGCACACATACTAAAATGGTACTGCCCTTTCCCTTCTGGAGTTCAGCTCAATGAAACTCAAGACTCTTTAAGCAATGACATTCAGAACCCCACCCCTACTGTCAACAAAATGTGACAATGTGTGTGCTGTCCAGAGCCAAGAAAAATATTTCTTTTTTTACTAAATTATTATCTTTTCACATCCAGGTGACACTTTAAAACCATCAACAGTAAGGATCAAGAGAGGATAAGATTGTGGAAAGCACTAAATGAGATATTGACAGGCTAAATTTTAGTCCTGCTTGCTAGTAATAAGTTCTGATGAAGTTGGCAACTTATTTAATGTCTTTTCTCTCTCAAAATGGTAATGACTCCCTATTTCACTCTCTAAACTGCAAACTTTTTAGATAATTAATTTACATCAACTCTTCTGCCAACCAAAAGCACTGGACCAGATAATGCCACTGATCAATTCCAGCTTTAAAATTCTCTGATCATTTGTGGACAACATCAGTCTACAAATTTGGAATGAACATCTTGAAATACTCATCTAGCTGCGATGGAAACAATTATGGAAAGAGATTTTCAAACTAAATGAGCAATTTATACAGATAAAAATCAAGTGTTTCCATCCTTTTTTAAAATTCTATTCTGACATTCCTCATTATTCCTTGGTGTGACCTTGGCCGCCAGAGGGTTGTCAGTCTCAAAACCACAGTTCTCATAGCACTTCCAAAAATAATTCAAATGTATTAAGACATATAAATAGCTTGATATTGATTATTCCAAAAATAGTCTACAAAAACCCTAGTCAATCCTAATGGATTCATTTGTGGAATGCCTTTGAATTCTATCTGAGCAGAGTTCATTTTATTCTGTAGTATGTTTAAAAATCATGAGAGAAACACATTGTAAAACTGATTTTTTATCTTTTCATAATGTTAGAAGAGGCTTTTTAAATATAAAGTATTATTACCACTTAATCCATGCCCACATTTGTGTATCATGTGAATACACATGTATGTGGCGTTATGTGTACACATGCTCTTAATCCATGGGCACCAATGTGTGTGATGTGCTTGTGTATGGGAGTTATATGTGCTTTATCCATCAACATATATGTCATGTGCTCATGCACTGATATAGAACATGTTAGTCTGATATTAAGCACAGCCAACCAAGGCATGGTAGTCACAAGATACTTAATATGGGAGGAGTGGGGAGAAAAATATTTGTTCATTCTTTTTCCTTCAGTAAAGCATAAAACTTTGCTGCAATTCAGTTGCTTGAACACATCAGTAAACAGAAGCAAATCTTCAAACATGATAACAGATAAACAAAGGCTGAAGACAACTGGAAACATTTACCAACATGAAAGTGTTTAATGAAGAAGTTATCAGAATCATTCTTGATTTACCCTACAACTCCTTTTCAATCATAGGAAGAAGACTGCCCTGGCTTAAACCTGTGCTATTCATTTTATTCCACAACAGACTTGGAAAAAAGGAAAGAAGAAGAATTATGTTTTGTTGCTTTAAGTTTTACATAAAGACTCATTAAACTTTCCAAGCCAGTGGTATTTCTTAAACCATTAATAGTTACAGATCAACCAATATCCTGAAGGCCTAAGTAACAACTTTTCCTCTTCAATGCTGACTTTTCCAATAATGATGGGAATTTTCTTTATTTTATTGAGCATTTGGGTGTCTCATGCATGACTAAGATTCCTGAAATAAAGATATAGGTTTTAAAATTTTGCTTTTAAAATGATACATCTGTTTTTGAAATCTATAAATTTTTTTCCCAATTGGACACAATATTCATGGAGTGAAAAATGCTGACATTTACATGGTGTTCATGAAAACACAAAGAGCAACTATGCAAAATCCTTAAGTGCTGTGATAGACTGCATACCCTATGAGCTGTGTGGACATCGTGTTAGGAGAAAAAAGGTAAATGGGAGTAGATTTAATGTTATAATAAGATGAAACTGAGAGGGCTTCCTATCAGTGTCCACAGTGCTCACGGTTTTACTGGATTATTACACAGCACCGTGCGCTACAAAAAATACAAGCTGTCCCAAAACTCATTATTATAACTAACAGGGTATTTCATGGTAGGGGATTCAGAGAAGATAAGAATATTTAAACTAAAATAAAACTGTGAGCAAATACTTAACAAAAGCTCACAAAAAGCAAAAAAGTGTATTTGGGGGATTCAGGAATGATAAAGAGTCTTTACATTCAGAAGAGGGCACACATATAGGCATAAAAAATTTAAATTAAGTAACAGGAACAAAAAAATCCCAAAGCGTAAAGGCATATTTGTAAAAAGAAGAAAATTCTGCAGTACGTGACAACCTGAATTCCCCTAGAGGACAGTATGCTAAGTGAAAATAAGCCAGTCACAGAAAGACAAGTATCACAGGAATCCACTTACAGGAGATGTCTAAAATAGTCAAATTCATAGAAGCAAAGAATGGAATGGTGGCTGCCAGGGGTGGGGCAGGGGAGTGAGAAAAGGAGACTTACTGATTGAGGAGCATAAAGTTTCAGTGGGTCAAGATGATAAGATCTAGAATCCTGCTAAAACGTTGTATTTGTAGTCAGCAATAATGGACTCTACACTTAAAAAAATGCCAGGCCAGGTACAGTAATGTACAGGATTACATGCCTGTAATCCTAGCACTCTGGGAGGCAGAGGCAGGTGGATTGCCTGAGCTCAGACGTTTAAGACCAGCCTGAGCAAGAGTGAGACCCTGTCTCTACTAATAATAAAAAAACTTGCTGCGCATTGTGGTGGGTGCCTACAGTCCCAGGTACTTGAAAGGCTGAAGCAAGAGGATGGCTTGAGCCCAAGAATTTGAAATTGATGTGAGCTATGACACCAGGGCACTACCCAAGATGACTTCATGAGACTCTATCTCAAAAAAAACAAACAAAAAATGTCTGCCAGATAATCTCATGTAAAATTTTACCATAATAAAATTCAATGAGATGAGACTTTTTGACAATTGCATAAGACCTTGAGGGATCCTGTGGGATACACACCCTGTAGTGCAAATATCCATGTAAATTACTTCAGTAATTGAGTATTGAACTTACAGATCCCAAACACACATAATTATTTAATAGTTTATATAAGTCAGGAGGTTGAATAAAATATATTTTTTTTTATTTTTACTTTAATAATCATTTTGTCTCTTATCTGCTAGTGTAGTTACTTGTCTTCTGGTCTTATCTTTCATTTCCGCTCTTCCTTGAGAATGAGATAATTTTTGTTTATTTTACCTCATTTTTAATGTACTCCGTGTAATCCATTACACCAATTCTTTGTACCAGAATGACCATCTCCCTTTTACATTTAAGAACCATGATAGAAATGCATCTAGAATAGCTAATAATTTCCCTTGATATGCCAGAATTCCTAGACTAGGTATTCAAATAAAAACGCACTGTGGTTTTGGAAATAATTTGTTTATTGAATCTGTTATGTCTGGTTTATCTATCAGGATTTTTAAATGCTAAAGCAGAGTAGGAAAAAAAGATATTTTTAAGTTTGAAAATGGATTAGTGAGATAAAATGTTAATGGAATTTTCCAGGAAAGCAGAGCAGTGAAAATATGCTAAATGTTAAGAAAATAGAAAATATGGATGATCTGGAATATGTTAATTCAATTGATTAGGAACCCATGATGAGGAAAATGATATTAGGAGGGCAGAAAATAATAAAATCATAATGTAAGATTAGAGAACGACAGCCAGTAAATATGAAGCTCATTTATAGGAGTACTTCAATGACTTTGTTACTGCATATACAATACTTGTTTACAGACGGCATTTTAGTACAGTTTAAATGTATTCTTACAGCCACTTGCAGTGGCTCATGCCTATAATCCTAGCACTCCGGGAGGCTAGGTGGGTGGATTACTTGAGTTCAGGAGCCTGAGATCAACCTGAGCAAAAGCAAAACTCCTGTCTCTACTAAAAATAGAAAAAACTAGCTGGGCATTATGGCAGGTGCCTTCCATCCCAGCTACTCGGGAGGCTGAGGACAGGAGTTTGAGGCTGCTGTGAGCTGTGACACCATAGCACTCTAGTCTAGGGCAACAGAATGAGACTGTGTCTCAAAAAAATAAAAATAATAATAAAATAAACATATTCATATATATCCATGTAGTCAGTAGAAATATCTCTTCATCATCATATTTATCAGTTTTGTTCTTTATGCTAAAAATGCCTACATTTCTCATATTATGTATCGTCCAAAAGTAGTGTTTACAGACAAAATTCATCCATTGTTGTATTTCATATTTAAGACAATATTGACTATCAAAGTACTTTGTGCTTTCATGTCAATACTTTTGTGTATTGAGTGATTTATTGTTTTACTCATTTCTGTGAGTAAATATATTCCTGAATATATTAGATGACTGGGTACCAAGCTTCACGTCACATTTTCAAAAGACTAAAGTTTTCATTTGCTATGAATGATTGTACTGCACTATGGACTTGCCGTGGTGTCAGAATCTGCCAAGACTATGGGACTATTTGCTCCTGAAATACGTTTCTAAAACTTCTGAATTTTTGTGTCTACTTTTCCTAGTTTCCCAGACTCTTACTTCCAGTACAATTCTGACAGCTTTCCCCTCTAGTCATATTGTCTGGGTCTAGTAGCCAGATTCCCACCGCAGCAAAATGAAGCCAGCAAACTAGACCATCAAGGTTCCTGATATTTCTAAAATACAGGGCAACCTGTAGATTAATCCTAAAGACACCATACATAGGGAAATTGGGAAACTGTAGCTAAATGTACCTTTATTTGCAACATGTTCATTACAAAATTCTACAAAATATTTACAAAATATTTCCTATGTATTGGCCACTTCTTTATATTTAGCTCTAATTGTAAATAAAGGTATATTTAGCTCTATTTTACACTTTCTCTATGTATGGTGACTTTAGGAGCAACCAGTGGGACACCTTGAAATATAAATCTGAGTTGCTCTGAGTTTGGAAGTCCGATGGAGCAAGCGTCTTAGGTTTGGTTCCAAAGAGAGTTTTGAAAAGTTCCAGTTTCACAAACGAGAAAATAGAGGTCCAGAACTTGTTTGTGTGACTTGTACTGAGTCACACAATGAACTCACAAGCTCTCATGTGACTCCAAGTGTACCCTGCAGGACTCCAAAGCAAAATCTGATGATCCCTGGGAGAAATGGATAATGTTTCTCTGTAGTAAAATAAGCCAAATTGTGTGCCTGGTTTTCTTAATGGCCTTCTCAGCCATAACCTAGGTCATTAATATAATATGTAAATGACCTCTGCAAAAATGAAAAATTATTGAGAAACTTGTAGACCTTTTTGCATTGAAAGAGAGAGATGCTATTTAATAAAACTTAGAAGATTAGTAGAGCCAGGTGCTGTGGCTCAGGCTTGTAATCCTCGCACTCTGGGAGGCCTAGCAGGTGGATTGCCTGAATTCAGGAGTTCAAGATCAACCTGAGCAAGAGCAAGACCCCCATCTCTGAAAAAATAGCTGGGCATTGTGGTGGGTACCTCCCAGCGACTCTGGAGGCTGAGTCAAAAGGATCACTTAAGCCCAAGACTTTGAGATTGCTGTGAGCTGTGTTGCCAGAGCACTCTACCAAGGGTGACTAAGTAAGACTCTGTTTCAAAAAAAGAAAAAAATAGATTAGTAGAGAAAATTGAGGTGTATAAATGGAATAATAATTGGTGTATTAAATAGCAGGAAAAATATTTTTTCTTCTTTTTATCTACCCATTGAGATTTTAGATAAGAGCTTTATATGTTTTACAAGTAAAGCAATATTATTTAATAGAGTTCTAAGCTTGCATAGTCAATCAGTCTGCACGGTTCTCATCAATTCCTATTTTCACCACATTTACAACATGAAGGATAGGATGAATTTTTTGCCTGCAAATTAGAATCGGTATTTCATTAGCTATTAATATTCATGCTGCTTAGCAATGGATTTAGAGAAAAATGGCTTTCCTTGTCATGTGTTATATCATGGTAAGCCCTTGACTTACTGGTATGGTATTGGCAGGTAAATGAAAGAATTTTCCTTAGACAGAAAACCTCCACAATACGTATTTGTCTATTTGTTTCTCCTCACAAGGGGACCTGGAAGACCCCCCCATATCCTCCAAATACCTATTTTAACTGCAGCATCTTTTTTCTTGTCAAGCAGCTATTTTATTTCTGAACATGTTTAACCTCAAAGAAATAAATGTCCTCAACAAAATGCACTTTAAATTGGGCCACAGTAATGATGAACTATTTATGTTACCCAAACTGCATGAATCTAAATCTATTAAGGGACGCATCTGTCTGTGCTGGATCCCCTGTTATTATTATTTTTGTATAAAGCCTTGGGAATCACTCTTTCTGCTTTACTTGATCTCTTCGTGGTGTTATGCTTTTATCATAAATAATCTTTCAAAATTAACTAGAGGCACTCCAATTCCTTTCAAGTGCTGATATATGAAAATTGCAACAGAGGTTTCCCCCCAGGGAGATAAGCTAATCACCGGTTAATGTAGTCGGTAATTAATTTACTTGTTTTTAAGCAAGTTAATATTTTCTCTATTAAATTTTATTTACATTATACAAAACAATAGACCATGTACAGAATCCAAAGGAAAAAAAGTTATGTTCTTTTGAAGAAAACAAAATCTTAGCTATTTTTACACATAAGAATCCTTCCCTGTGTGACGTGAGTTTGCTAACGTTAATACTTGCTTGCTCAGTATGTAAGTCAAGCCCAGATTCATCTTGGTTCAGAGTCCATCTCTGCCAATGACTCCATGGGTAAAGTTGGCAAATTACATTAAGTTCCTATGCTTTAATTTTTAAATATGTAGAATAAGGATGACAACATTTCCCACCTCATAGGTTTTGATGGGGATTAGATGCTATGGCATATGTTTATATACGCATAATGCTTGGCAGAGTTACTGGAACCTAAGTGTTTCAGCAGGTATTTGTCACCATCATCATCACCATAGTCACCATCATTGTTCTCATCCTATTTCTTCAAGAGGCATATGATTCATTCCTTTTGAAATAAGAGGCTAATTTGCATAAAACAACCAAGTGACTTTTCCAAGGTTAGGTAATATTCAAGTTGGAAGCAGAGACAAGGCAATCCGATTTGCTTTAAACTCTTCCACGCAGACAGTGGTCACAAAATGATGAAAAGAGACTAAAATCTTCCCACACATTGCAAGGAAAAAAGCACGGATGGCAAAACTTATATTTTCACACAAATAAGCGAGAAAAATTAGAGTTGGATCCACTTGAACTTTTGAAAGGGTTTTTCAATTATGTCCAAAACCTAACATTTTTCAGTGTAAAAACTAACTTCCTCTTTTCATTTGTCAGTCCTTCGTTTTCTCGTTCCCTTCCTCTCTCTTTCTGTCCCTTCTTCCCTTTTTTCCTTCTGTTTAGAGAGACAATGAATGTGGGTTATTTGATAAACACTTTACCTAATATCAGGGATGCAAAAATGAATTAGAAGCTGGATTTTACTTGGTAGAGCTGAGTGGGGAGCGGGAGTTGGAGAAATATAGAAAATGTAACTAAGTGGCATTTTAGGCTTTTAAAAGAATGTACAACCACAAAAGACACACTCATTAGCTAGGAGAGAAGGAAAGAATGACAGACAATTGAGTTCACAACACTTGTGAAAAATGAGTCGAGGGGCGAGAGTCAGAAAGCAGGAGCGTGAGTCAGAAAGCGCCCCCAGAGAGCAAGCAGTGTGGGAAAGAGCAAGGATTGTGTCTCAAACAACATTCTCTTCCAATAAAATATGTATTGGTTCAGAAACCAACCACGGGTTGGGAACTACTGCCCCGGGGATTTGGCCTGCAGTCTGGTTTTGTATGGTTGGTGTGCTAAGAATGAGTTTTACATTTTTTAGAGAGTTGTAAAGATCAAACCATGAAAGAAAAAAAAAATGTGGACGGGAAGTTTTGTTGCTGTCCAAAGTTTGCCAAATCTTAACTCACATGATTCAGAAGAAGGCATACCAAATTCGAATCATGAGAAGCAGTATTTTGTGACTCCCTAATTAATTCACATCTGGTTTCAGTTATTATTAGTGACCAACTGTGTCCTTAGAAATATGAAATTTCTGGGACATAAAATACTATTTCCAGTGATTCTATTTTTTTGGTTTTTGGGTTTTTTGGAGACAGTATGTTGCCCTCGGTAGAGTGCTATAGCATCCCACTCATAGCAACCTCAAACTCTCCTTGGCTTACACGATTCTCTTGCCTCAGCCTCCCAAGTAGCTGGGACTAAGGTTTCTGCCACAATGCCTGGCTATTGTTTTCTTGCAGTTATCCTTGTTTAGCAGGCCAGGGCTGGGTTTGAACCCGCCAGCCCCCATGTATGTGGTTGGCTTCCTACCCACTGAGCTATCGGCACTGAGCCATTTCCAATAATCCTTGCCTAAACAAATCTCCAAAAGGTGCATAAGATGTAAGGAAAAGAAAAAAAAAATTGATTTAGGTTCAGAGGAGGCTTTGAGTTGGGAATTAGACAAAAATGAGATTAAGTAGTTCACATGGGCCAGAATATGGAGGAACTTTTCATCCCTGGTGTTAGACCCTCAAGTACCCTGAATCCAACTTTATTGATCATCTTTGTTTAATACTCTATCATCTGGAATTTCAGTACTCCAGATTCTCATATCACCTGACATGTTCCTAATTAATTTATTATTACTTATTGCTTTCCTAAATCTCCTACATCTGTATTCATACGTGTCATTCATATGTAAGATTAGGAAGTGGGCTGTTTAGCAACAGGACATAAGAATCCATGTTTCCACATTCTCATTTCAGGCCACAGATGTCTTTAGTCCTTGGTAGTAACTTCTAAATGCATACTCAAGGCCCATGTTTACATTCTTCCTTGCTAAATAAAGCCAAAATATTATTATAAAGTCAATTTCTAGCTCAACTAGTTGAATTTCTCAACTTCTTTTATTTCAGTTATCAGGCATTTAATATAGTTCTAGCCAGTCAGATGTGAGCACACATCATGGCGTGGGGCTTCCCGGAAAGATCCAGGAAAGGAGGTTAGATATTGCCGGTGCTTGCCAGTCTGCCCTTTGTCTGGTTCCCTTTTCTTACCTACTATACGGACCAATGTCTGGGACTGAGGTAACCATCCATCCAACTATTATGGAAATGCCAAGAGAATCAGAGGCCTCACTTCTGGCAATCATGAACCGCTGAACCAAGACTGGCAGTCATTTACCAACAGGTTTCTCATTACTCCAGAAAAAAATGCTGCTGTTTATGTTTTAATCTACTGTTTGCTTTTGCTTTTATTTTTTGGTTGAGATTTTAATGAATTTGAATACATTCCCTGTTCAATAAAATGCTTTAATACATGCCCACTGTATTTTTTTCTCTTAAATTGCTTTTTTTTTTTTTTCTGAGATAGAGTCTCATTATGTTACCCTCAGTAGAGTGCTGTGGTGTCACAGCTCACAGCAACCTCAAACTCTTGGGCTTAAGCAATTCTATTGCCTCAGCCTCTAGAGTAGCTGGGACTACAGGCATCTGCCACAACGCCCAGCTATTTTTGATTATGGTTGTCATTGTCATTTAGCAGGCCTGGCCAGGCTCGAACCCACCAGCTTCAGTGTATGTGGCTGGCTTCCTACTCACTGAGGTACAGGTGTCGAGCCTTAAATTGCTTTAAGATTTATCTAAATTCAAATTGCCCATGATTTAGAATTTTTAGATGCTCTAAAAATATTTATGTAGAAAATTATCTTAAAACAAATGACCTAACACTTTTAAGAAAGTATTGCTAGGGAGATTTTATTCCTATTTGTTAATTCATTATTAGATAACAGTTTCGGGAGTGGAATCTTGGGATGGTCAATAATAGCATCATTAGCTATCACTGACAAATTTCAATTTCATTGCCTCAAAGATCATACTTTTTTAGATGGCTATGAAACAATCAAGAGCCAAAGTTTTTAAATTTTAGCATTTTAATTTAACTCTTATTTCATATAATATCACTATTATGTAAATGCCTTACTGATTATACCCTATTCAAACCAAGTAATCTCTTAAAACCAATAGGTTAGAACAAATTTTTCTTTCTCCCTTTTTTCCTCTTTTACTTTTTTCAATATGAAAAATTCTCTCAGCTTGATAATGTCCTTTATGCTTTATCTATAATGGCTGAATATTTTCATCATTTCAGGATTTTTTTTTTACTGTACTTTTTTTTTTTTTATTAAATCATAGGTGTGTACATTAATGCAGTCATGGGGTACAATCTGCTGGTTTTATATATAATTTGAAATATCTTCACCAAACTGGTTAACGTAGCCTTCATGGCATTTTCTTAGTTATTGTGTTAAGACTTTTATATTCTACATTTAGAAAGATTCACATGTACCCTTGTAAGATGGACCATAGGTGTGATCCCGTCAATCACCCTCCCTCCACCCTTCCCCCCTCCCCTCCCCTCCCTCTCCCTTGTCCCCATATTCTTGGACTATAATTGGGCTATAGCTTTCGTTTGAAAGCTGTAATTGACACTTAGTTCTTTGGGGTCATTTTCGCAGTAGCTTGAGCAATATGTGAATATGAGAAATTGCCTCCAAATATGTTGACAGTGGAGAGTGTACTGGTCACTAATAAAGGACAGTGATCCCCAATCATTTTAGCACCAGGGACTAGTTTCATGGAAAAAAAATTTTCCATGGATTAGGGGACAAGGAATGGTTTTGTAATGATTCAAGCTCATTACCTCTCTGTTTCACCAGGCATTCGATTCTCCTAAGAAGCATGTGATTTAGATCCCTCAGGTGCACAGTTTGCAATAGGGACCCTGCTCCTATAAGACTCTAATGCTGCTTACCTGACAGGAGGAGAAGCTCAGGAGGAGATGTACGTGACTGGGAGTGGCTGTAAATACAGATGAAGCTTCTCACCCTCTGCTCACTTCCCAGTCCATGCCCAAGGGCTGGGAATAAATAGGAGAACTGGAGTGCTTGGTATAAACTTGTTTTAAGATGAGAAGTGTAATGATATTTTATAATTCTGAACATGATACCACTTGAACATAATAATGGAAATGGATATAAGATAATGGAAGTATAACTATTCAGTACTAAATTAGTTTGAAACACATGAACATTTCTACAGAAAAATATAATTTTTTTTTCAGTTTTTGGCGGGGGCTGGGTTTGAACCCACCACCTCTGGTATATGGGGCTGGTGCCCTACTCCTTGAGCCACAGGTGCCACCCCAGAAAAATATAATTTTTTAATAATCTCTGTAACCAGTTACTCGACTTAGCATTCACTCAAGTTAGCATGTTCACTTAATTCTTTTGACTATACGGGTACCATTTGTTAACATAAGCTTATTTTTATGTGTGATAAAATAATGGTAAAGATTTCACAAAATTGCAAGTAATCACACATAAGAATTAGTTTAAAAGCAGGCACAGGATGTCATAAAAGGACAAAATGTAATAACACCTTGCAGTCGGGGGGCAGGGAAAGGAAGTGACAGTTGGAGGATGGCTCATGCATATACCAAATGTTTAAAACGTTTTTTCATAAATGTGTTAAGCTGACATTAAAGGAGGAAAAATGTCTCCTAAGGGAAATCTCAGCTTGACTCAAAAATAATATTAGAAAAATATTCCATTGCTACAAGAAAGTAATAGTTTATACACATCTACTTCTGTAGAGTGATTCCTTTGAATTAATGATTCCAACACATCAGCTACTGTATATAATTATAAAAGGACCACAAAATCTGGAAATGTGTTCTCAGAGAACAAGGTGCCTTGATTCTAGCTTCAAAAAGGGCAGGTAGCGGTCTTCAGCTTGTCATCTCACACACACCCATGTCTAGCTATTCCATCTAAAACAGTGCTTGATGCCATGAAAACAGGCAATCAAGTGGAAGATTCAAAAAACAAACAGCAAACAAAGCAAAACAAAATGAATGGAATGCATGGTGCATTTAAATACCTGGGGTGCTATGAATAAACAGAAGACCTGTCAAGATATTTGTATGTATTAGTGATTAACACTTAAGATAAAATTACAAATGAAGATATTATGAAAATGGCATGATCCTAGTATTCAAACCATTTTGAATAGCTTATCTTTACATATTTTTGTTTATAGTACTATAGCAATGACATAATAATGTAGTGATCATGTCATTCTTGTTTCCATCTGACTCAACACATTTAGGAGTCTTGAATGTTATAATTTCTCCCAAGTTATAGACATTATCAGAACTCTAAATACTTAATGAATATCATTTTTCTTGCTACTAATTGTTCCATGTACCAGAGGCTACAATGAAGGAAATTGTGCTGGAAAGTGATCTTATAGTGGCTCGGCGCCTGTGGCTTGGTCGGCTGGGATGCCAGCCATGTACACCCAGGGTGGCAGGTTCGAATCCCCAGCCCGGGTCCACCAAACAACAATGATGGCTGCAACCAAAAAGATGGCCGGGCATTGTGGTGGGCGCCTGTGGTCCCAGCTGCTTGGGAGGCAGAGGCAGGAGACTCGCTTGAGCCCAGGAGTTGGAGGTTGCTATGAGCTGTGATGCCATGGCACTCTACCCAGGGGGATAGCTTGAGGCTCCGTCTCAAAAAAAAAATAGCCAGGCATTGTGGCGAGTGCCTATAGTCCCAGCTACTTGGGAGGCAGAGGCAGGAGACTCGCTTGAGCCCAGGAGTTGGAGGTTACTGTGAACTGTGATGCCACGGGACTCTACCCAGGGGGACAGCTTGAGGCTCTGTCTCAAAAAAAAAAAATCTTCACCTTAGAGATGAGAAAACTGAGAGGTTTTTAAAGTCCCTTTTCAACTTAAGGAGCTGAGATTTTCAACCCAAATCAGTATGATTCCAAAGCTTTTGCACTGTTGCAGCACTTCCTTCCTGGGATGCTCCTAGCTAGAAAGAACACAATTGCAAAGGGGGGAAATAATCACAGCATGTTCACTAACTGTTCCATTTATCTGATGGAAATCAGGTTGGGCAATTTGACTGGGACCAGGTTATATGAAACCAGTGGTTGTCAACCCTCACCTATTAGACTTACCTGGAGAACTTTTATTTTTAAATAACTCCCTGGGATAGGCATTGATGATTTATGTCTATAATGCCAGCACTTTAGAAGGCCAAAGCAAAAGGATCACTTGAGCCCAGGACTTAAGAAGATACAGTAAGCTATGATACGATTGCACCACTAACCCCAGCCTGGGTGACAGAGAGAGCATGTCTCTTTTAACAAAAAAAAAAAAAAAAAAGTCACAAAACTACTGGATATTTGAAAGTGCAGCTGGCAAGCAGTGTAACCTAATTCTTTATACCCTCAATGAATCCCAAACAATAAAAAAGAAAAGAAAAGGGGTGGTACCTGTGGCTCAGTGAGTAGGGCGCTGCATACTGAGGGTGGCAGGTTCAAATCCAGCCCTGGCCAAACTGCAGCAAAAAATAGCCGGGCATTGTGGCAGACGCCTGTAGTCCCAGCTACTTGGGAGGCTGAGGCAAGAGAATTGCCTAAGCCCAAGAGCTTGAGGTTGCTGTGAGCTGTAACAACAGCACTCTGCCAAGGGTGATGTACTGAGACTTTGTCTCTAAAAAAAAAAAAAGAAAGAAAGAAAGAAAAAGAAAAGAAAAAGTGCAGAGCTGGGGTTGAAAACCACAGTGTTAAGCAAGATTTCCAAGGGAAAAAGTAAGGGATCAGGCAGCACCTGTGGCTTAAAGCGGTAGGGCGCTGGCCCCATATGCCGGAGGTGGGGGTTTCAAACCCAGCCAAAAACCACACACACACACAAACACAAACACAAAAAAGTAAGGGATCACACTCAGCCTGTTTACTACAAAGACCTAGGCAGAACTCAACAATGTGCTAATGGGGGTCAGAATCACCCCCCCCCCCGTTGTTATATGATTGTCCCCCATTCTCAGGTACAGGTAACCAAGTGCAGAAGTCACTGTCCCCATTGGTTTCATTTTGCCACACCAAGGGCCTTCTTAGCTAGACACTGTCCTTCGTTAGGTCTCTGCTCTTACCCTCTATACCGCAAATTCTTCCCCAGATGGGGTGTTCCTGCCTCTAGAGGGCACTAAGGTTGGGGAGATGTCAAAGCAACCAGTGCCCCAACCATTAAAAACCTGGCAGCTTGGCTCGGCGCCTGTGGCTCAATCGGCTAAGGCGCCAGCCACGTACACCTAAGGTGGCGGGTTCAAATCCCCAGCCCAGGCCCGCCAAACAACAATGATGGCTGCAACCAAAAAATAGCCGGGCGTTGTGGCGGGCGCCTGTGGTCCCAGCTGCTTGGGAGGCGGAGGCAGGAGACTCGCTTGAGCCCAGGAGTTGGAGGTTGCTA
>CAUYQV010041532.1:0-29679 GCA_963574575.1 Galagoides demidoff
AAAGGAAGCGACCAGAGACCTCTCCTCTCCACTATGAGAACACAGAAAAAAAGTAGCCATCTGCAAGCCACAAAGAAGGCCCTCACCAGAAACCAAGTCCTGCCAGCACCTTGAACTTGGACTTCCAGCCTTCAGAACTATGGGAAACAAATGTCTGTTCCCAATCTATGGCACTTTGTTATAGCAGTACAAAAGAGTAGGACAAGGC
The DNA here is from genome assembly GCA_963574575.1 of Galagoides demidoff. NCBI lineage: Eukaryota > Metazoa > Chordata > Mammalia > Primates > Galagidae > Galagoides > Galagoides demidoff. The sequence continues at coordinate 209 of CAUYQV010041532.1, forward strand.
AAAATTCCAATGTTGAACACATGTCAGAGACATAGAAACCACTGGAAATGCCCCTTAGAGGTGTCCAAACTTTTGACTTCTCTGTGCCACATTGGAAGAAGAATTTACTGTGTGTCTTGGGTCACACAGTAAATACACAAGCACTAACAAAAGCTAATGAGCTGCGAAATGGTCCATGCATAATTTTCATGATATCCAGCATCACAGATAAGCAAAAAAGACCTCACATAATCCACTTGTGGCCTGCAGGCTGCAGATTAGATACTCCTATATGAACATACATTGCTTCTTTACCAGTGATTTTTAAACAATTTTATATAAAAAAAAAAGAAAGAAAAAACTGTTAGCAATACAAAAATGTTACTTCTTAGAAATCACAGAAGAAATGTCCATCAAATTTTGGTCATCAGAGAGGAACTTCCAGGCCCTTCCACTTGGCTTCTGCTTATTTTCCTATTTTGCATGTGTCCTAAAGAGAAGATTAAAAAAGAAATAAATGTTAACTTCACCATTAAAAAAACATGCTTTGCAGTGTGTGACACACCTTTTGGGGGCGGGACACAATTATAAGAGGCACTTTACCTAACAAATGCAATCAGTGTAACCTGGTTCTTTGTATTCTCAATGAATCCCCAGCAATTTAAAAAAAATGCTTTGGTAAGAAGCAGTTTAAGACTCTAAGTAAAATGAGAAGATGTTACAAAATATATTAACATGATTGTGCCTGATATGTAAAAAGCTGGCTCTGCTTGAAGCTATCCTGAAATTTATTAAAAAATCATAAATTCCCACCATGTGAACTAGAAGTTCCTTCATCTGCTGCCTCTATGACCCCCTCTCAGTCATGAACCAATGGGCCAGCAGTGCTCAAAGAATCTAGAGCAGTGAGTGGTGTGGGGAAACCAAGAGTTGGACTTTTACAAAGCCTCTGGAAATAAGTAAAAAAATATATAATATATGTGTGTGTGTGTGTGTGTGTGTGTTATATTATACAGCCAGGTACTTCATAACCACACTTCCATCAATGCCATAAACCTATATAAGAATGTGGTCCCCATGATACCAGAGCTAAAATATTATTCCTATCATTCTAGTGGCTTGGTAGCCATTTTAATGTTGTAGCACAATGCATTACCACACACATCTGTGGGGATTCTGGTGTAAACAAACCTATGACACCACCAGTCCTATAAAAGTATAGCACATACCATTATATACAGCACTTAATAATGGTAATAAAGGACTCTGTTACTGGTTTATATATCTACTACACTGTACCTCTTATCATTATTTCAGAGTGTACATCTAAACAGCTGTAGGCAGGTCCATTAGGAGGTATTCCAGAAGAAGGCATTGTTACCATAGGAGGTGAGACTCTGTGGGTACTACCACCCCTAAAGACCTTCCAGTGTACAAGATGTAGTGGTGGAAGACAGCAAGGATGACCTTGACCCTGTGTAGACCTAGGCTAATTAACATGTGTGTTTGTGTCTTAGTTTTTAACAGAAAAATTTAAGAACTCAAAAAAAAATTAACAGAAAATGTTTATAGAATAAAGATATAAAGAAAGAAACATTTTTGTACAGCTATACAATGTGTTTGAATTCTAAGTGCTATTACTGAAGAGTCAAAAGTTTAAAAAGTTTAAAAGTTTATAAAGTTAAAAAGTTGCAGTAAACCAAAGTTAATTTATTATTGAAGAAAGAAAAACACTTTTTATCATTTGGTATAGCCAGTGTACAGTGTTAATAAAGTCTACAGAACTGTATAGCCGTGTCCTAAGCCCTCCCATTCACTCACCACTTACTCAATGATTCACCCAGATCAACTCTCATTCCTGTAAGCTCCATGCATGGTAAGTGCCCTTCTATGGGTGTACCATTTTTTATATTTATAGTGTATTTTTACTGTTCCTTTTTTAGGTTTTGTTGTGTTTAGATATGTAAATTCTTACCATTGTTTTGCAGTTGCCTACAATATTGAATATAGAAACGTGCTGTACAGGTTTGTAGCCTGAGTGTGTAGTGGGCTGTGCCACTAGGTTTATGTAAGGACACTCTATGGTGTTCACATAGGGATGAAGTTTCCTACAAAGGCATTCTCAGCATGTATGCCCATTGTTAAGGGTCACATATATATCCGGCTTGTTTGAAGATACCTTTTGCCATTTTAACCCCCCCCCCCGAAATAAAATAAGTTTTTATACAATGTCCAAGGAGATATAGTCATTTTGGAAAAGGAAATCAGTTGCTTGATACAGAAGATTCCTCCAGTATAACAACATAAAAACTATCACAGCTCTTGACCATTGGAGTCTGTGAAGTGGAATCAACCAAGAGTTGTGTGGCATGGCAGGAGAGTGTTCAGAGAAACTCTAGATCCTGGAGCAGGCCCTCATCTGGCGAACTACTCAAATGTAGAGCCATCTTGACCTAATCAAGGGCTACCTACATGGCAGTACTCTTCTGGTGTTGCTGAAGGACAGAAATGTACCACTGAAAACTAAGCACCAGCGGAAGGCAATAAAATATACCAAGAAAAAAGATGTGCTATTTAGGATTTTGTGAAGAAGACGTAGATCTGAAGTTCACAGACGTACAAGGTATACTCTATAGGCTTTTCTGACCAAGGTGACCCTCTTTAATCTCCACGCACTCGGTTCTAACAGGTACTAAGACCCCAACTATATTCCTGTCGCAAGTAGGAGCTGTCTTGTTAAATGACAAGTTTCTACCACAATTCAGCTAGGTCTGGTTCTAGTCCTGACCCTACTACCATGGACTAGATCAACTGCAGTTTTAAATGAAAATGTTGCCAGTGCTTAGAAAATAGGTGGCCCCGTGGTGAGACTATAAAGAAGGAAAGACAAAAAAGTTTTAGTGTTTCTTTCCAGGGCTTGTCTAGGTTAGGAGCCAACTAAATTGGAGGCCTCTAATTCAGAGAACAGGAAATGAAGGAAGTCTGTTCCTCTTACAAAAACAGTATCACATCCTTCCTGTGCGTACTTAAAAACCAAATATTTTACTTTCTTATGGTGATTTAAGTGCTCTTCCCTATATTCCTTCGGAATAACTCTTCCTATGAGCTGAGCCACCCTCTCATCCATAAACCTCAGGACTCTGGCTGGCTGTTTTCTCAGGGTTTCAGCCTGGGTGGCCAGGGAGCCGTGCATCACTGGATTCCACACAGGAAAGGCTGTACCAAAGCGTGCCCCAAGACTGGGAGTTCCATTCTTTCAGTTTAGAAATGCTGTGGGCGAATCCCAAGTGGAGAAGCCTCAAAGAACTATCCAGCAGGGGGTGGATCCTTATGAAACTGCCCTTTCTCTATCAGTTCAGTATGAGGAGTGAAGCCAGACTCTGACAGAACGTACCAGGGATCTTAAATACAGGAACACAAAGCTAGGTTCCCTGCTCATCACCCGCTCAGAGCTACAAATCGTGAGGTGCTTTGGAAAGGGCAATGAAGAAGGCTGGGGTGGGTCCCTAGCCTCAGGAAGCTCACAATCCAAAAGATTTTCTCACATGCTTTTGTTTAACAGTTTTATAGTTTTAGCTCTTATATTTAGGTCGATGGCCCATTGTGAGATAATATGATACCACAGAAAGGTTGAGATTCATGTCTTTTCCCACAAATATCCAATTGCTCTAGCACCATCTGCTGCAGCAAAAGCACCCTTTCCCCCATGGCGTTGTTTTGATACCTCTTCTGAAAATCAGTTGTTGATGTACACATATCCATGTAAGTCTGTTTCGGGACTTTTTATTCTGTTCCACTGATTGATTTGTCTCTCTTTACATCAATACTAAGCCATCTTGGCGATGGAAGCTTAATGCTAAGACTTAAAATTAGCCCGTGTAAGTCTTTCCATTTTGTTTGCCTCTTTCAAAATTGTTTTGTTTTTTTCTAGATGCTTTGTATTTCCGTGCAATTAGCTTGTCAAGAAAAAAGTCTGCTTCTGTTTTGTTGGTATTTTGAGTTAAACTTATAAATCAGTTTGGGGAATTACTTAACAATATGGACTATTTCCATTCGTGAGCATACAGATTTCCCGTTGGGCCCCTATACCTGTGTCCTCCATCTTTCTAGGTATTTGCCTGAGACTTTTTAAGAATAATATCTCTAATAGACTCTGTCATAGAACATGCAGTATTGAAGCCATAAATGATGTGTGACAAATGTCAAAAGTTGATAATATTTGCTTAAGAAATGGAATGGAAACAGATTGTTGGGTATTATAACAAACAACAGAAGATTTAGGTGATTGCATCTAAATTGGGCTAATAGGCTTTTTTGCTAGTAGTTTTTTCACTTGATACACTGTTAGGCTTTTTATGTATTTCTTCCCTTTGGATTGCATAACTGTGTTGTCCAGTTTCACTTTTACTTGAAGGATATGTCCCTTCACTTTCAGTCTCTCCCTCCCTAAAGTGGTCAATCCTCTGCTCTGACGTAAACTGTTCAAAAAATGTAATCCCTGGATAGCAAAAAAGGGTGAAACCTCAAGATTTCACATCTGGGTTTTTCCAAATAGAAATAAAAGAGTACACCTCTTTAGATGCACCTGAGTATGACATATGGTTAGGATTATTATTCAACAATCCGTGGCCAGGCACATGGCTCATGCCTGTAATCCTAGCATTCTGGAAGGTCGGGGTGGGTGAATTGCTTGAGCTAAGGAGTTCAAGATCAGCCTGAGAAAGAGCAAGACCGGTCTCTACTGAAAAACTACCTCGGCATTGTGGCAGGCACCTGTAATCCCAACTATTTGGGAGGCTGAGACAAGAGGATCTCTTGAGCCCAGGAGTTTGAGGTTGCCGTGAGCTATGATACCAGGACACTCTACCCAGGGCCTAAGTAAGACTCTGCCCCCGCAAAAAAGAAATTTAACAATCTGTATAGCATAGAACCAAAATATGAGAAAGGATGCCTATCACAAACAACTCAGAGAGCAATTTCGTTGCAAACCAGCCGAATATGAACCCTATTCATAGACATTAGGATAAGCTTGTGAGTAACCTCAGCTGTTTCATCGGAAGAGGACTGAACACTAGTCACATTTTAAGGTGGGCAGAGTTGCTTACAACTTCTCACACTTTCATTTTCAGAATTGCTAGCAGCCCCAGGCAGTTCCTCCTGCTTCCTAGTGCATTCTCCCCACAACCACACCTGTGTCACACCTCTAATAGTTCTCTCCACCAAATCCTAGAATTTCTGTGCTGAGAGGGGTCTTAGAAGATGCCCTTCTTTCACAAATGGGGAGACAGAGCCTGGAAACAAAATCCTCACTCAACATGCTACCCCACACAGTGCTGGGGCAGAACCTGGGCTGGAACTCAAGTTTTCTGCCATCTGCGGCCTTTAGGAGCTGCCCCAGAATATGGCATCAGAGAAATCTTTTTAAACTATTATGTTTAGGTATCAATTATTATGGTGAAGCTCCACCTATTTTTGTCCTTTTTAGTTGCAGCAGTAATAAATAAAAGTTTGTATTTTACAATTTTCAAATAGTATAGATTATAGGCAAGTGTCTCACCCACTCCCCCACCCGACATCCCTTTCTTCTCAGACTGCAGTTTCCCTGTCTCCCTGTGCCTTTACACACAGATAAGTTCCTTGTACAGGCAAACATTTAGCCATTTCCATGACTATTTTGGTGTAAAATATTAGCATCTCAGAAATCAGTGCCAAATATATCACATTCTTAACATAGGGAATACTCTGGTGGCCAGTGATATCTTGTTTTTAAAACTTTTTAGTTGGCAAACAAAAATCGTACCTATGTGTGAGGGACAATATGATGTTTTGGTATCAGGGGTGCATTGTAGAAGGATTACATCAAGCTCATTCACCTGAGGTACTTAACCATTTGTGTGGTGAAAACATTTAAAATCTCCTCTCAGCCCTAGTCAGTATGCTACACGCAGCTTAGTTTTATTTCTTTCTTTATTATTTATTTATTTTAGAGGTGGAGTCTCTCTCTGCCACCCAGGCTGGGGTGATACGATAGTGTGATGGTCACTCACTATAGCCTCAAACTCTTGGGCTCTCCTTCTGCCTCAGTCTCTCAGATTGCCGAAATTACAGGTGTGAGCCACTGTGCCCCACCCAGATAAATTCCCATTTAAGAATTCTTATATGCAAATTTTAAAAGCAAATTTCTACACAGAATTTTGTTTTTAAGGTGATTTTTTTGAACAAATATTACAATTACCTGTGTTTGGCAATTTGGGGTTTGCTTATCTGTGTGGTGGCTTCTCAAATGGGAGACTGCCAAAGAGACCACAGTGTGCCGGCGATCTCTATCCACTCAGCACCATCTCAGCATCACAAGGGAGACACCATAGAAACGTTTCCCAGAATCCTTTTCAACTATGGTGCTGGGTTAAATTCTGTCAATGAAAAAGGAAGTGTCACAAGACTGAGAAGGCAATAGAGAAGGGGGAGCTATAATTCTCTAGCAGCTTCAACAACAAACATGTGGGCGAATGGAAGAGGACAGGTGTTTATAGCAGTCACTGAGAAAGCTCCTAAAAATCACCTGCTGCCTAACTTGTAAAAAGCTTCACAAAGAGCAAGGTAACTAATGATTATTGGAAAGACAAAAATTCCAACCATTTCACTAGACCCAACTTTCATTCCTGGATCCAATGGGTCCATCACCAGCCATGTCCCATTGTCCATGCTCTGCCCAATCCCTCTTCAGCTGTCCTTTTCCTAAGGTTTCTTTTGATTCAACATGCTTTCAGTTAATCTTGAAACAGCGCTCTAAATCCCCTTCTGATATTTTCTTTAGGGGTATCCCTAAGGACACTGTCTTCTCTATGATGATCAGTTGAGAAATTTCTTTCAGAACAAATTGCCAAAGCAAATATTTGCATATTTAAGAAACTAGTGGATGAATTAACTATCGATTTTAGTTGTTAGGATAATTACAGTCAAATTTTCATTCAATTTTCAGAAATTCTGTGAGGGCATAATGGTTCATGTGTGTTTCTTCTTGGGTTTTCACATTCTTACTAATTCATCCTTTCCCTGACCCCCTTTTTTTTTTTTAAGACTAGACTAGTGCAGTAATGAGAAGGGGGGGAAGAGGAGAACAAGGAGTTCAATCTGCAACTGCCTGTGAATGATTGAGATAACTCACTACCTTTCGGACCAGCCCATATTTCTTAATTTATTACTATTTTTCCATTTTGTCACTTTCACATTGGTATTTTTTTACTACCTCTCCCAATTAAATAGATGCTTCCAGTATAAATGTTTTACAACACGTGTAGCCCAGATTTCCTCAGACCTCATCACCGTATAAGTATAAGTAGGGCAACTTTAACAATAGCTGAAAGGTTGACTAATCTATACTTTCATTGATTTGTGAAAGTCTCTGGGTTCCTCTATAACACACCACCTCTGCCCCAACCCAAATGTTTCTGGAAGTCCTCAGAGGGTGCTTCCCTCAGGTTCACGTGCCTCTGTTCTCTATCATGCCTCACTGTGGGAGCTGAACATCATGAAAATGTATTTCTTTCCTTAAGTGACAGTCCTAGGTGAGTGCTCCGGTCAGCAGGGCAGCTCACCTCTGTAGTTATTCAGGATCCTACATTGATGGCCATTCCCAACATGGGACGTCTAAGGTTCTCCTGCCTTGAGAACTCAGTCAACTAAAGATAGTAAAAAGCTTTTAAAAACATTTTTTGAAGACATAGAAAAACACATGTAGGAGGTCAGAGATTTTATGAGTCAAGCCTAAAGGTGAAATACAGCGTTTATATTCACATTCCATTAAAAAGGACTTTAGTCACATGGCCCCACACAACCGTGAGGGAGGCTGGGAAATGTAGTGTGGTTGCATTCCAGGAAGAAGAGAAGAAGGGATTGGGGTTCACAGCTAATGGTTTCCTCTAAAGTATATTTTCTTCTAATCCTTTTGCTATATTTTTTCCCACAAAAATAGGATCATACTGAATTCTGCAATATTCACTTAAAATGATATTGAACTATTTTTCTACTGAAACTAGTAGCTGGACAACTATACACCTGCAGGAGAGAAGAACACATTTAAATTCAAGAATGGGGCAGGGTGGGTAGGGGAAGGGGATGTAGTAAACCCTCACCTATCAGACACAATGTAGGGGTCTATCACACATGTCCTGGTTGAAGGGCTTAACGGCAACTTGGGCTTTACCCAACACATATAAATCATGTAACCTAATTGTATATGCCCTTACATTAATCTGACATAAAAAATATGTATATAAATTATACATATGAACATTTTCCTATCATAAAATTGTCTTCAAAAACTCCGTATTTATTATTTCAGCTCATATAGACCAGAACTTATATACCTACTCTCCTACTTTGGGGTATTTAGCTTCTTTCCAATTTTCAGTTTAATAAATGAAGCTGAAATTCAAATATTGTTTAAAAATTTTAGCAGCTTCTCCAGAACTTTCCTTAGGAAGGATTTTTGCAAGTAGAATTATAGGGTCAAAGGATATATACAGGTGAAGAGGGCATGTTTTATTCCCACTCTACTTGGGGGACAAGGGAAGCTAAGCTTGTTTAGTCACATTCTGGTAGAGATGCAGATGTCCTTTCCCAGGGATCATCCTTCTATGTGTCAAGGGCCCACCTTCTATCTCAAGGTATCTAAGAGTGTCCTAAGCCATTGAAAAGAGTCACAAAAGAATTGAGCAAAATCTCTCTTGAATGATCACTGGGAAATACGCTGTCCTTACCTTAATATCTGAAATGCTCTCACCCATACCGATATGAAGGGAATTTATATGGGTCCTCAGCACAGTTTATCCATAATATTCACTAAGCTGGATCACTGAATGGTCCACAGAAACTGGCTTTGCTCCTAAGTGATTCTGTTATGCTAGCAAAAATGTACTCACTCTAGAGTAAACTAGAACCCATTGCATTTCTACTTACAAAATATCTCCAGATCCCAGCATCCCTTGACCCTGCCATAGACATTTTTAAGGGTATTGGTACAGTTTGAAAATTTCTTATCAACAATGCTTGGGAGCAGAAATGTTTCAGATTTCAAAATTTTTGAATTTTGAAATATTTACATTATACTTACTGGCTGAGCATCCAAAATCCAAAAATCCAAATCCAAAATGCTCCAGTGAGCATCTCAAAAAGCTTCAGATTTTGGAGCATTTCAGATTTTCAGATTTGGAATGCTCAAACTGCACTTGGTGTTTGTTTGTTTGTGTCGCAGGACCAGGCCAGTTTGAACCTGCCAAGCCAAGAAGATAAAACACACATAAACCATTGTGCACTCACAGAATTTCTGAAAATTTGACTGTAATTTTCCTAACAACATAATTAAGCCACTAGTTTCTCCAATATGCAAATATTTGCTTTGGCAATTAGTTCTGAAAGAAATTTCTCAATTGATCATCATAGAGGAGACAGTGCCCTTAGTGATACCCCTAAAGAAAATATCAGAAGGGGATTTAGAGCGCTGTTTCAAGATTAACTAAACATGGGCCAGTACTCTAACCGTGGAGCTACAGCTGCCCAGCCTCAACCTGTACTTGTAAGCTGCTTCAAACTCTTTGTGCAATGGAGTGAGGTACAAATAAATAAATAAGGAAAATTACAAATTATAGGATAGGAGTTAGCACAGGATAGCCTACCAGCCAAATCTGATTTGCAGCCTATTTTATTAGAATACAGGCACATCGGCTTGGCGCCTGTGGCTCAATCGGCTAAGGCGCCAGCCAAGTACACCTAAGGTGGCAGGTTCGAATCCCCAGCCCGGGCCGCCAAACAACAATGATGGCTGCAACCAAAAAATGGCCAGGCGTTGTGGCGGGCGCCTGTGATCTCAGCTACTTGGGAGGCGGAGGCAGGAGACTCACTTGAGCCCAGGAGTTGGAGGTTGCTATGATCTGTGATGCCATGGCCCTCTACCCAGGGGGACAGCTTGAGGCTCCGTCTCAAAAAAAAAAAGAATACAGGCACATCCATTCATGTCCATCTTGTCTATGGCTGCTTCCTATCACAACTGCAGAGTTAAGTATTTATGATAGAGACTTTATGGTTTTAAATAGTTACTGTTGTCCCTTTAGAGCAAACAGTTACTGACCCCTACCCTAGAATCTAGGCTAAAACTCCCAGCAAGGTATTGTATTCACCTTCTCCCCCATTCACCTGTTGCGCTTGTTCGGCTCCCTATAACTTTCTTACTTTAATTATAAACATCTTGTGTTATACTCATGCATCTGATCTCTGTCACTTTAGACCACTTCCCCCACTTGCCATAATTAATTTTTAAATTTCGCTCCTCTCCTCATTCCCTTTTGGTTCATAATACATGTGCACACACTATGTTTTGGTCACCCAAATTAACAAGGAATATGCTAAGTGGCCTCTTGCTCTCTGAAAATGAAAGACACAAGTATTTTCAAATGCTTGGGGAGCAGCACTATTGATATTTCTCTTTCTCTTTTTCCAAGTAAATATTATGCTGTGTCTGTGTGGCCGTAGCCATTTCCATCACAAAGGGCTCGACCAACCCAGGATTACCTCATCCCCACAGAAACAAAGGGGAAAAGGAATTAGGCCGAAGGGAAAGCTAAAGGAAAACCATCTTCAGGGATTTCAAAGGGCCTTAGAAATAACAAAGTATATTTCTTTCAAATAAATGTGCCCGTCTTTCAAAAGGCTATTGTGGCGGCCCTAAAAATTGCCATTAAAGGCGAAGACAGACAGGAAAGATCATGGAAATTAAAAATCAATTAGAGAAATTCTAAAATTTAACCTATTTGCCTAAAGCAAATGAAATAACCCCAGGGAAAACGCACAGCTATTTAGGAAGTGCACATAAAATTGCAAGCTGCTTCTGTCTCCTGGTTAAACAGCTAGTTAATCAATGTTTTGCAACTGACGTAAGGAGGATGTACTTGCGTGTATTATTTACAAGACCAAATACATGATTAATAAAAAGACAGTTTAAAACACCCTCTTTTAATGTTTTTGTTATACAAGTGGACCCAGATTTGTGATTAAAATTCGTCAGAGGAGCATGTGAAAGCATGGTATGAATCATTACTGATTTCCTGCCTTGCCCCTTTCCAAAGAAACTCATCCTTTTCCCCAACTGAAAACACATAAAAAATTGACACTTATAAAACCATGTAGGAAAAAAAAAAGCAATTTGTTTAAAAAAACTTTTTTAATCTGTAATACAAGGCCTTCTTACCTAAATGCTAATATGTCACTTAAGTCCTTCCTGGAGGTATAAAAGTGATTCATAGTTTAATATAGTTAGAGATAATTTTAGAAAGAGCCCCTTTTGTTTAAATGAATGTGAAACCTTTTGCCAAGCCTTGAAACTGCTGCTTTCATTGGCATGTTGACTTTTAAAAGGTGAGATAGTCTTTGGCGGCTTTAACTAGAGTCTTTTATGGGGGGAGGCGGGTATGGACTAAAGGGTCTCTACCTACATTACTGTGGTCCTACTGTTTGATGAAATCTAAGGGTTGCTCAAGTAAAAAACAATTTTTGAAACTTCACATGGTGTTGAAAGACAGATCTCTTTTCAAGTCTTCATATTCAGGAGTCCTTCCCAAACTAACATTCATCTTTTTGCTTCCTTTCTTTCTGCCCTGTACTCTGAGAATTGAGTATTGAATTCATTTTCTCCCTCCATTCCCAGCCCCATCTCCACATATCCTTTATAAAGTATAAACAATACCATCTTTGGGCAAAAATGGGAAGAAAATGTCCTTTTGGGGCCTCTCTGATCTTCTCTTTCCTTATCTCCTCCTTGAATTTTGCTCCTGTCTTCCAGGAAGCTAGTACCACATGCTGGGCCCTGTCATAGTCAACCTGATGCTGTTTAATACATTACCCAAAACTTAACTGACTTAATCAACATTTATTATTTCACACAGTTTCTGTGGGCTAGGAATTTGGATGTGACTTAACGAGTTGGTGCTGCCTCAGGGTCTTTCCTGAGGTTAAAGTCAAGAGTCAGCTGGGGTTACAGTTTCACTGGGGCTGGAGAATCCACTTCCAACATGACTCACTCATATACCTGGCCCATTAGTGCTGGTTGCTGGCAGAAAGCCTCAATTCTTCACCCCAAGAAACTCTCTAAAGGGTTGCTTGGGCTTCCTCGTGATATGGCAACTGGCTTCTCCCAGAAGGATTGAGCTGCTGGGTGTCCCAGAGTAAGAAAGGCAGAAGATTCAATGTCTTCTGTGACCGAAGCTTGGACATCACAATCATAAGCCATTTGCACAATGTCCTATGGCTTGCATGGGTGACCCTTATTCAAAGTGAGTGGGAACAGCAGAGAATGTGACCAACAGGAAGTGGGATCATCAGAAGCCACCTCAGACCCTGACTACCCAAGGTCTTCCACACTGGCCCGCTTGTACTTGTCCTGGTGATCTTCTCCAGAGGGTCTCTCTAACAACAATTGTCTTGGTTCCTTATTCTTTGCTGAGGATAGCTTTGATGATCCAACAAGTTGATGTTTTGTTGTTATGCTCAGAGAATGCATGCACTGGAGTGGGGGGAGGGCAAAAGTGTAGCTTCTGGAAGACATTCATCCAAAAATGAACGAGCCAAAGCCTTGAGTGAGCAGTAACTCAACTGAAGGAAACATCAGGGATACAACCACCAGATGGGGAATGGATCCTGGAAAAATCTCACCACATAGCCATATACATGCTTCAACAATTCCTAGTCTAAGTTTATATGGACAATGGGATGATTCTAGTCATAACAACTTGTTATTTCATCTCTCTGACTAGTCCCTGTGCACACTTGGGTGTCCTCGGAGCCTGGCAGAGTAAGCGTTCAATAAATACTAGTTGAATGAAAGAAGGAAGGGCCAGATGGACTTGATTTCTGAGTAAATGATAGTACCGATATAGCTACACACCTGCTTTACAGAAACTCAAGAAGAATATCTTCAATGAATAACAGCAGAGGAAGGGCAAAAGAAAAATCATTCGACAGACTTTAAATGAATGCAACACACTTACTACTAGAAACGAACAATTATTAATATAAGCAGAACTCCCTGAGATTAAAACCAGGACCAGGATGACTTCATTTGAGTTATGTCTTTGAGATTAAAAATAAAAGAATTACAAGCAGTGATTGTCAGAAACTAACAATCCTAGTTTCATTTACAGAACACCTAACTTGGGCCATGTGTTTCACATACCTTATCAATACCTCTTTGTACAACCCTGCAGGACAGATCAACATTAGGTACCTCGCTGGAAAAAGAAAAACAGCTATGAAAAGCAAATGGCTAGTTAGAGACAGGGAACAGGGATTCAAACCTGGGTTTGTCTGACTTCAAAGCACAAACTTTTTCTCCAATGCTCTGCTGACTAACCTATTGCCTTTATTAAAAAACAAAGCAGACTCTTTGATTATTACTGATGGCAATCTAGGGACCTCCTTGGTTCCTTCTATCATGTTGTCAGATTGGCTCAGTGCCCAGTGGGCAGGCCAGGGACTCAGCGTGGTTCATCCCTGACCACACAACTTCCTTGGGGAATATGAAAATAATATAATTAGGTTAAGGCTCCCCTCAGCACTGAAGTCTGTAAATTGGTCATGTGTACACTGTGGTTGCAGCAAGGCAGAAAGAGAAGAATAAAATATTTACATTTCTTTAAAAATAGTAAGTTAACTTTACTTCCCTCTCTATCAGACGCACTCACATAGTTGATTTTTCTGTGTACCACGATTTTTTATTCGGTAGCAACATTGGTATGTGAATTCTACCATCTAATCAAGGATTTTAATGAAAAAAAGAAAGAAAAGGAAATTATCCTCCACGTTCACGTATGGCCACCAAGCACACAACCTCCAAAGAAAACCATCATCCTTAAACTACAAATTTAGAGTTTGAAGAATGTTGGAGACGGTGTGCTGAATACCATCCACTGATCACTCAGGGCTGAACAGCATGGAAGTCCTTAAGAAAGGTGAAAGAAAAGAAATGAAGATATTATCCTCAAGTGGGTTCCCAATAAACTTGCAAATGATTTGATTTTCTCTGAAAGTAAGAAGTAGTAGCTTTTTTATTTGTTAAAATTTCCCAACAACCTTCTGAAAGTATTTTCATTCTTTTCTTTGTCTGTTATTGGTCTTACCACTCCAGTTACCTAGAATTTTTAGTAGCATCTAACGTTTCAGCTTTATCCTGGCATCATGGAGGATGCAAAGAAGTCTAAAATGTGTCTCGTTCTTGTTACAACAGTGGTTGTGAAATTTGAGCACGCATCTGAATCATCTGGAAAACTTGTTAATTAAAATACAGAATGCTGGGCCTTACCCCTGGAATTTCTGAGTCAGCAGGTCTAGGGCGGAGCCTAAAAAGTTACAGTTCTAACAAATTCTCAGATGATACTGAAGCTATATCATCCAGAGACCAGACCTGGAGAACCACTGCTGTAGAACTAAGTGTCTGGCCCAGGTGTGGAAGCAGGACAAAAACACATGGGGAGGGAAGGAAGTGAACACAGCAAAATAATATCAGACATGAGCTCAGACAGAAAAGCAGTTTAAGAACCTAGGGAGGGAGTGATTCCATAGGCAGGAGTTGTTCAGGAAGGAAGTGACATGAGGGCTGGCTCCCCGGGGCAAGCAGGAGGAAGAGGAAGAGGGGACTGCACCCAGGTGTACACGGGTTGCGTTTCACAATGCAAGCAGCCCACTCTGAGGTGAGCTTCTCTACTCACCAGCGGGATCTGAGTGTTTGAATAAATACACTGGGACCAGTGAGTGCAGAGAACCATGGAATGCAGACTAAAGAATCTGTGAGCTTTAGGAGTCACCAAAGGCTCTACTGTGGTGAAAGAGTGTTAGTTTTCAGGAAGACTTAATGATGGCTTTTGTGAAGATTAAAAGACAACAACGTACCCATTTGATTGATGGAGGGAGAGACTAGCGGATGAGAAGGTGCGGGCTAGATGGCAAATGCTATGAGGGAGGCCTGAAGTCACAAAAGTCTAATGGAAATCAAGAGAGAGAGAAGGACCCGAGAGATAGAGAACTTAGAGACACACCTGACTTTAAAAAAAAAGGCCAACCCTAAGGAGAGAGAAAGGAGTCTAAGTTGACTGAGGTTTTGAACCAAATGAATGGGAGGAAAAATATAAGAAAACATTTCATTCTATTGGACCACATCCAAGTATTTCTGCTGACAATACAATACCAGAAGGCACTGACTTTTAGGGAGGAATGAGAGAGTCTATTTTGGCAAGTTTCAAACTTTCCCTAATCTTACAGGGTCAGAATTTCAAGTCTGAATCTCATTTGTGTCCAAACCCATTTAAACTCTTTAATAAGTGATTTCCTGTTTTAAGGAGGGAAAAAAAATGTATATTTTTTAAATTATTCAAAGAGCTTAAATATTTCTTAGACATCAAACAACTCTTAAGAAATAATATTTTGATGATTTAAGTAAAATTAATCAAAAACATGTGGATTGAATTTCCTTTCAAATACACATCATGTTTAGAAAGTAAGGGTAAGACAGCCTCACGGAATGAGTTTGCTCTTCCTTCAAACTCAAAATGGCTGAAAACCTCTTCAACCACTAAAAATCCAGCCAAACTTGTCCTACTCTGGTTTCTGTGCTATTGAATATCAGAATCTTTCAGCCATTTTACCTTTTTAGTCAATGAATCATGACATTGGTTTCCATAAGATATGATATTTATGGACTGTTTTGACATGTATATCTGCACAGTAGGGGCACGCAGTTGAATCAGTTGAGGGTTCTGATTAGAGATTACATGCACATCCAAGATCACCCGTTGCTGACATTAACCTACAATCGTGGTTTTCACATTTGGCAATAGAGACTGCTCTGAGTAAATCTCTCTCCCTGAGGAGCTGTGGGGAAGCTGACTAGCTTCCTGCTATAGCTGTGGCCCACCTAGCATGCTCACCACCAACCTACACACACACAGAGCAGCAGCAGCAACAAGATACATGGTTTTACTGTCACACTCATTGAACTTTCTAACTTTCCCTCAATACAAATTCCGTTACCCTCTTCCTAAACCTTAGCATGCCCCAAACCCCATCTTCCCATACTCCAGAATTCCACCTTCCTGATTCTTGCCTGGCATACCCCGGTCCTCCTCTGCAAAAGATGTTGTAAAGAGCTATTCATCAGATAAACAAATCCACACTTTTTTCATACCTGAAGAGTAGAAGGAACTTTATGGGTCACTTAGTTCAGCCCCCTTGTTATCAGCCAAGTGAAGGGAGCTCCCCTGTGCATCACAACTGGGCTGTGGCCAAGCCAGGATTAGAGTGCAAGTCTCCTGATTTCCTATCCAAGTTTGGGTTTTCTGTTTTCGGTGGGGGGGGGGTTTCGGGGGGCAGCTTGCCTTTACACCAGACCATCTCTCAGACACCTGCTTTTTACAAGTGACCACATTATTTCAAAGTGGCTGTCCTCTCCTTAAAACAAAAAAGAATCATTTCCCTAGCTGATTGCTCCTCATTTTCTCTCAACTTGCTGCAAAACTATCCCTGCTAAAACGTTTATGGTCCGCCTTCCTAAAGAACACTGTGGGCAGGGGAGGTACTATTGGTCAGAAAAGCACTCCCGTGTTGTTCATATCACACTTCATGATTTACCCCAATAATGCTTGAGACCGGATTTCTTCACACAATCAAGCCCAGTTGAGGGCAGTGATTTGCAACCAGGGGTGATTTTTGCTCCCCCTATCTCTAGAGACATTTGTTGATGTCTGAAGACATGTTTCATTTTTGCAACTTGGGCATCCGACTGGCATCTAGTGGGTAGAGGCCAAGAGTGCTGCTGAACATGCTACAACGAATAGGATAGCTACAACAAAGAGTTATCTGGCCCCAAAAGTCAGCAGAGCCAATTTTGAGTCCGTGTTTTAGGAGAGGGAGCTGCTGCAAACATCTATTTGAGAATTTCAACATATCTCTAGGTTTGAGGATAACAGGTAGGCCTTCTGTCTTGGAGCAGACATTGTACTCAGTCAGTGCTGCTGCCAGATTTACAATCTGATCATCTTCCTCCTTTGATATAAGAAACACAGAATGCTGTAATCCTATAAGGTTCTAGACAGAGTGAAAGGTAAGTCTTCAGCCAAATACAGTCTTGAGTATGCCACATTACAGACAAATAAAATGCAAAACCCACTGGAAGGCACGATGTGCCTCACCCATTCCTGGGATCAACAACAGCTATTGGACCTGGTAGAGAACCTTCAAAAGATGAATGCAGTGTCAGTGCCCTGGAGCCGTCCAAGAACAACTACACAGGCATCTGTAAAGAATGCTTTGCAAAGTGAAAAATGGCCACGTGGTTTCTTTTGTTATTGTTGTTGTTGTCCTGCCAAGTGAAAAGCAAATGCTGTTTTAAATATCTCAAGGAAGAAAAATCTCCCTTTGGTACTACATCTTACTCACTTTCACCAAAATGTCATCTCGTTAGGCTGGGTGCTATCTGGGACATATCAAAAGCTCCTTTTATCAGTGTTATTTCTACTTTGAACACATTCCTTTAATTTAAGTCACTATGACTGGTTTGTGTTAAAATATTGGAAAGGTTCTTAGGTTTCAGACTGATAGTAAATCCATAAAAAAGCAAATGGCTTTTCCATTTCCGGGAAATCTAATGAAATATTGGGGAAACAAATGTGCTCTGGTGTGGAATATAATGGAATAATATTGAAGAATAAATATTGGCTTTCTGTTTTTTTGATAAGCTCTTTGAACTCTGGAGAATGTGAGAAAAATACCTTCCCAAGCGAGGGATCTGGGAACAGGAAGGTAAGGAATGACAAAGGCTCTCTCAAAGCTACTCCAGATTCTCCACACTGTAGAAACCTAAATCAAATTAAGGAACGACCTCCCCTACAGGCTTGGGAAATATAGCTCTCTTCCAGGTGGCAAATTTTGTGTCCAAAGCATTTTCTCACTGCATAGTCTCTACCAGAATCCTTAAAGTGAGAAAAAATACACGCCTCGGGCTTTTATCTCCTTCTGGGCCCCTCCCCCACTACCACCATTGCACACTCGGATGACTTGGTAATGGTGGATACCACCACAAGATGGCGGTCATAGTTTATCTTTATCCTCAGTGTCTTTCTTAACAAAATACCTGTGATGTTCAGTGGTGATGGTAAGGAGGTCTTTGTGAAGGTGCGTGTGGTGTTATGGGGCCCCATAATCTGTACGAGCGTCTTTCTTTCCACCCTATATAGAATCTAAACAAAAATAAGGTATTTACTGTGCAAACACAGCTCCACGGCAAGTCTTCTTCCAACCACAGTGCTCCCTGTAAACCCATCCTTTAACTGGAATCTAATGCCCATGGGTAGGATTTATATTTTTACCAAAAATCCTATCACTATGATTTATGTCCCTCAATTTATAAGCTATTGATGAACTATCATATTTCATGGATTATCTTATGTCCCACACGCTGCCTCTGCCTTCGGGTGCCTTATTTAGCACAGTCAGAAAGGCAGGAAGGAGGTCTGTTATGCTCCCCTGTAGTTACCTGATCAATAACTCTGCCCACTCCTTTCTGGTCTGTTTCAGTAAGATTGTGCTTCAAAAGAAACAAGACTACCTAGTCTTCTGCCAGCCTAAATCCATGGGAACATCACTCTTAGTAAGTTTGAACCAGCCATCCTGCTTTCTACTTGGAGAATTAATTATCAGTGACTTTTGTATGAGTATGTTGAGTTTTCTAATTTTCCATCAAAATAGACAAACATCTGTCCTCTTCCAGGACATAAGTCAGGTACTTTCTAGCCTACTAATTTACTCTGGTCTCTATAGTTCTAGTAAAATTACACTGGGGTTTTAAATTACCTCCCTGAGGTAACTGGCAAATAGAGATTTCATGAATGTAAACTTCTCCAGTTGAAGTGTCCCCCTACCTAAGTGACATCAAGGTCACATGATGTCTAGTCTTTATTCACAATGCCACTTGCCTTGCTGTGTCTTTGTGTCTATGTGGCTCTGTGTATAGTTGAATATGGGTGTTTGAATGCGTACAGTGGTGGTCAGGGTAGCTGTCAAAGGGCTCTGATCCAGGTAAGTAAGAGCATCATTGCAATTAAAGATACAGTAAAGAAACAATATTAAAACATCCAAGTTACCTGAGTCTTTGTTCTTAGTTTGCAGGCCTTCAGAACTGGCAGTATAACAGTAATTTCTGACTTTAAAGTACTCACCTTGGCCATCTGGTGATCGAAGTAATAGTTAGCAATAGGGTATGCACCATTTTTTCCTAGGTTGAGTTTGAGAACTTAATTGTCCAACCGAGTGTGTGTGCGTGAGTGCACATGTGTGTATGTGTGCATGTATAAATACGTAAAAAGGAGCTCATCTACACAATATATCAGGGAAAGGCAAACCAAAATAATAAAACTTTTTTTAATCATCAGACATTTTTTTAATTCAAATAATTATTTTAATTTTAAGTCCTGACAAATAGAAACAAGCACACTCAAATAGCATCAATTGCTCCAATTGGACAATATCTGTCCAAACTTAAAACATGCAAACTCTTTGATCTAGCAATTCCACTTTAACAAACACATGTGGGAGAAAAACTTGACATGTGCACAAAACCAGGGGGATCAATAAAGCATGGTTTGTTGTTGAAAGAAATTGAGAAAGCAAATGTCCAGAATAGAGGAATAGTAGCTAAATGATAGTATATCCATATTATGAAGCACTCAGGACCATCAGAAAGAATGAAGTAGACGTTTTACTCATTTTGAAAGACTTCTGAGTCTTGTTAAGGAGAAGAACAAGAATAAGAAAGACATGATCCTATTATTTCTTTTTCTTTTTCCTTTTTTATATACATTTACATGTGTGTTGAGTAGACTTTATGGATACCTAAGGTTGAACACAGAGGAAGGGGTCATTAAAGGGACTTAAATGATTTACAGCTGAATATGTTCTCCTTCTCCTTGTGACTACTACTCGGATGTTTTCACTGACCACTCTATCTTGAGTAGTGGCCCCATCCTTATGCCTTCTGAATGGTTTTTCTCTGTTCCCCATTTTGCTTAAAAAATAATAATGTAGGCTCGGCGCCTGTGGCTCAAGTGGCTAAAGCACCAGCCACATACACCTAAGGTGGCGGGTTCGAATCCAGCCCGGGCCCACCAAACAACAATGACGAGCAACCAAAAAATAGCCAGGCATTGTGACGAGCGCCTGTGGTCCCAGAGGCAGGAGACTCACTTGAGCCCAGGCGTTGGAGGTTGGAGGTTGCTGTGAGCTGTGATGCCATGACATTCTACCCAGGGGGACAGCTTGAGGCTCTGTCTCAAAAAATAAAATAAAATAAAATAAAATAATAATAATATAAGCACATGTACATATATACATGTACAATGCAATTGTCTTTTTATTTTACTTATTTTTTCTTTCATTTTCTAATCAGATGATTATGATCCACCTTGCACATCAGATTCCTTCAGCTTATAACAGTGACTTGGAATACTCGATAATGGCTAATTAAATGAAAGGATAAGTTAACAAAAACGGGCTCCCATTTTTTTCTTGACTACCAGAATCTCCCAGTGTGTTTGCTGAAGTTGAGTTTTATACCTCAGCCATAGGAGATGAGAAAAAGGTATCTGTATTTTAATAAGAAATTATGAAAGAAAGAAAGGAATTTGGCATGGGATTTTGTTTGTGACATATGCTCAGTAAAATATGTACTGAATGAATGACAAATCTCTGGTGCTAGAATTGGTATGAAGGAGATTGAGTCTTTCCAGTATCTTAAAAATAATTATTGGCTGGGCACAGTGGCTCATTCCTATAATCCCAGAACTTTGGGAGGCCAAGGCAGGAGAACTGTTTGAGGCGAGAAATTCAAGATCAGCCTAAATAACATAGCAAGACCCTGTCACTACAAAAGTAAAAAAATAAAAATTAGCTCAGAATGGTAGCATGTGCTTGTAGTCCCAGCTATTCGTGAGTCTAAGGCAGGAGAATCATTTGAGCCAAGAAGTTGGAGGCTGTAAGGAGCTATGATTGTGCTGCTGTACTTCAGCCTGGGTGACAGAGTAAGACCCTATCTCAAAATATATATATATATATATATTTATTTATTTATAGAGAGAGAGACAGAAAAAAAAATAGAGAGAGAGAATCATTCAGGAAGACATTTTAAAAGGCAAAAAAAGTGCTCATAATATCTCTCTTATGCCTTTCTCTCTTGTCTTCATTTATTGCTCCAGAAATATACATATACATTTTTATTTTACATTCTAGCCATATAGATGTTTAAATTAAAAAAAAAAATAACTCTCCATACCCTGATTTCCACTCTCTTCCCAGAGGACACCACCATTCAATTAGGTGTACACTTCCTCTAGCACCCCCATATGTATTTCACAGCTACGTATGTACATGCCTCACTTTTTGTTGCTATTGTCCTGATCTCCAAGGGGAAGTCCAACCTAAGGAAGTGACTAAAGAAATGATCTAAACTGTTGGAGGACTGGTGTTGGTGAAGGGTGTCATTTGAATACCTCATGATAACTGGTATTTGCACATGTAGGAATCATGCAAAGCAAGGACTACTTGTCTATATCATCTCTCACTAACCTGTTGGAAAATTGGGTCTTGCTACATTCATCTCCAGTGCACTGGCATTTCACATGCTACCAAAACAGTATGTCATAGTAGATAGGAACATACCAGTGTGGAGATAGAAACTTTGATTAATGGAAACGTCTAGAGTTGGCAGTAGGGGAAACAGAATTAGAGAGAAACTTGGAAGATGAGAGAGAGAGACATGCCTAGAGCTAGGAGACCAGTGAGGTAACTCATACGCAGGCAAAAGAAGGTGTCAAGTAGGGGTAAATATACAGAAAAGAAGACAGACCTTGAGTGCTTTTTGGCAAGCAAAGTAGAAAGCATTTGGGAATTTGGTGAGATATTATTTAGGAAAGGGAGCATCAGAGATGAAGCCTAGGTTGCTAGGCTTGTTGCCTTCTCCTGAGCCATGGAACACAAGGAGGAGAATCAGGTGTGGTGAGCAGGCAACAGAGTTCTAAGGTCCATCTTCAACAGGTCAAGATTGAATGGTCTTTAAAATTGCCAATGAGAAATATTGAGTAGGAGCTCAGAAGAACCATCTAGGCTGGAAACATAAGAACGAGAATCACTGACCTATAGAAAGTGATGTTAAGTGGGACGGTTGGGTACTGAATAAAACAGACACAAGTATTTAAACCTCAGGAAATTATATCCCAAAATGAAGACCTCAAAAGTAGCCCTCTCTGACTTTTTTCTGCCTTCTTGTCTCACGCTTTTCATTCTCCCTGTGGCTACCCCTAGAAACTAGAATCTCTCTTCTTCAAGATGGGCCATAACAAAACCCCTATTCCCCAAAGCCAGTCATAAACCCTACAATATAACTCTAATGCTCCCCTCAACTTTCTGTGTAAAGACTGGCTATGAAGAAACTACCTGACCTATGTTGTTTGATTGGGGTTATAAGATCCCCATTCCAGAGAGAGTCCTTCCCCAGACTAGAAGGAAGGCGTGCTCAGCAAGGCCAGGAAGAGTCTAGAAAGACAGGCCTTGCTGAGTTTCCCCACTGAGTCCAATCATACTCTGTTTGTTCAATCACACTTCTACACACTATCCATTCTTTATAGAACCTAAGTATAAAGTTGGACAGTTTTCCCTGTATCCTTGGGTTTTCATGACAAAGACTCTCGTGTTACATAAAACTATGATTAAATATATCTATATACCTTTTCTCCTATTAATCTGCCTTTTCTCAGTCATTTAAGTGACCTTCCAAACAGTGATGGAGAAGTTTTACCCTGGGTCCCAACAGTGCCAGTGACAAAAATTAACCAGTTTTGACAGGACTAGATCTGGTAACCATAAAGTCCACTGAGATTAGGCCCAACTGCCCTCTAGTGGAATTCAAACTATTTTAACAGCCTGCTACAAGAAATAGATTCTGCTGATTTTTACCTGACTGTGAGCAGAAATACTGTAGGCTTTCTATGGAGAAATAATGTACCTCAAGGCAAGACACCTCTGTAAGGCTCTCAATAAAATGAGATTTCCACATTAATAGAATTTTTTTAAATAAAGCAAACCAGTAGTTGTGGTTTTGAAATATCAACCTACAGTCCCTTTTCTACAATTCAAAGATCCCAAAGTTTCTAAAAACCAGAAGATTTTTTAAAAACTCATTTGGTGGCAAAAACTAACTTGATCTGCGCTCATTTGGTGGCAAAAATCTGACTTGAATTTCCATGAATCTATTTATATTTTTCATTTTACCCCCCCCTTAATGTAAATATTATGTATTTCATTACAAAAACTTGATTGACTCTGGATGCTGGTCCAGACACAAATGAGGGTGTTATTCATACATAATATGTGCATTTTTTTGCCTTTCTCAAACTCTAAAACATAAGATCTAAAATTTCTGAAATATCTCAGATCTAAAACTTCTAAGTCTCAATTGTTCCTGAGATTTTTAGCTAATGAAGCAGGCCGATTGCCAATGGCAGAAAATATCCCACTATTCAAATTTTTAATCATAGGGATGTTTTAAGAAGGAAACTTTAAACAAAACATATACAGGCTCAAGTTATATAAGAGTCAAGAGTAATGCAATAAAGAATCTTAGCAAAAGGCACAGTACCAAAGTTTGACTATTCCAGAATTAGCCATTAACTGAGGTGTCACTGTCCTGATAAGGTGTGCATGCACATACACATACATGTGTGTATTTATGAGCAGGAGATAGGCATAAACTATATATGTCTTCACTCTCCCAGAGTTGCAAGTCAAGGCAAGGGGACTCCCGGCTTTAAAGTTTCCAGAAAATATAATACAATACAGTGTACAGTACAGTGGAATGAATAGAATTAGTAAGAGCCTATATTCTATTATCTGGTTTTCTTCTTCATATACGTTTTTCAAAAAAAAAAATTTTTATTTTGAGACAGAGTCTCACTTTGTCACCCTTCGTAGAGTGCTATGGTATCATAGCTCATAGCAACTTCAAACTCTTGGGCTCAAATAATCCTTTTGCCTGGGACTATTGGTACCTGCCATAGTCTCAGCTAATTTTTCTATTTTTAGTAGAGATGGGGTCTCACTCTTCCTCTAGCTGACCTCCCACCCCTGAGCTCAAGGAATCCACCCCCCTCAGCCTCCCAGTGTGATAGGATTACAGGCATGAACCACCCCACCTGGCCTAAGTGTTTCAAAATTGAGATCAGAAAAATCTAGATGAAGATTATATACAATGATTTGCCCTTAAAAAGTACATAGTAAGTATAATAATAATAAGTATTTCCCGCTAAAACCATGGCGAGAAAAAACCACTGTGTGCTCTGAAAGGCCCTGAACTACAACATGAAAAAAAAATCTATGACAGTTTAATTTCTTAACCTCTTCTAATGGTTTCAAGGCCCAGGGTAGAAATATTGTCCAAAATTTGTATTTTATCTGTGTGTACTAAAAACTGACTGGTGTAACATGTGACGTCATCTCTCAAAAATCAGTACCTTAAATTTATTCAGCATTGGGGACTTTTATGTGATGTTTACTCATTCATTCAACCTACAGTTATTGTGTAGCTACTGGGCACCAAACATTGTTCTAGATACAGAGCCCTCCAAATTCATGTGCAGGATAAAGAAGCCAAGTAGCCTTATTCCCATTTCACAGACACAGAAACAAGTCGCCTACAAGCCCTCTGCCACAAATCTCTACCCACAAACCTAGGGCATTTGCTGTGGTCATTCCCTGTGGCCAAAGCAGACCTCAGAAAAAAGGCCTGGAACAGTTGAAGAGGTTGGCAAAGGAGAAAAATCATGGAAGCAGGCATAACATAGGTATCTCAGCCTCAGAGTGAGAAGAATAACACAATGGCTCCAAAGAAGAGGATTTGGGTGAGGACTGTGACCCCAAAGCCAAACACACCAAAATCCAAATCTACAATATTTTTAAATCTTTTACTAGAATAGAAAAGGTGGCAATACTCATCTATGGCTAGTATATTTCTTACGATTTTCCTCCAGGCTTGCCTTAAGATGAACATTCAAGAAGGCTCTTCTACTAAAAAGTAGAAAGTAATCCCAAGAACGACAATACCTTGATGCACAGAGTTCCTTTTTTCTTGCCAAGAACCTCAGAGTACTTTGTGAGGAAACTAGATTTCCAGTGAGCAGTAGCTAGATAGGAGATGTTTCCACTCTCTCTTGGAATTTCTTAAAGAAAGATAAAGGCAATGAAAGGGTCACCAAAGGCCACAGACACATTGTGTAAAGTCTGTATTCAGGTATTTTATAGATAGGTATGATAAGAATTAGAGATGTTATAGTTCCCTGAGCTTTTGTCTCAAGACAGATTAAGACTGGCAAAAAATGCAGGTAAACAAAATACCAGCTGAAAACTCCTTTACAAGAATGCTTTGGAATATTACACCTGGATTTTGTCTCCAAGCCACCACAAACAGAGTATATGGGCTTTCTGGTGTTGAAACAAGAATATCTGTGGGAGAAGTCAGGGGAGTAGATGGCTCAAGAGCCTGATAATAGGATATGTTTTGCCTCTTATCTTCCAGCTTAAATTCAGCCCAGGTGGAAAGTGACTAAAATGGTTGCCTTGTTGTGGCCTCTGGGCTTGGAGGTTTCTACACATGTCCTGGTAAATAAGGATCCACCTCCCTTAGACAAAAGGCCCAAAAGAGAAACTTGGAGCAAATCTCTAACAGATCTGCCAAGAACTCAGTGGGGCATTTAAAAAGAATAACAATCATAATCATAACAAAACCAAGAGGAAAAACAAAGAAATGAAAGGAAATAAAGACTCCTCACCTTCACAGGTGGTTAGAAATTAGCACTAAGGCTTTTCTTGTGGTACTCTCCTCTGGGGTCTGGGGTCTGGAAGGAAGGATTTTGTAAAGCAGCAGCCAGTTAAGGCATAAAAAGCCAGTTGCTAGATTACTACATAGAGGGCCACATCTCCACCCCATGTAATACTCAAACAGCAGAAGCTGAGACATAGCTGGATTTAATTGAATACCTACAGGAATGCTTAAAGTGCCTTTCATCAACTTGGCCCTAAAGTTGTCCTTTATTTCCAACTTCTTGAGCTACAACCATGATTCTAGTTTGGGGTTTCATTACCACAACATTATTGTCATCTGAGCTGGATAATTCTTTCAGGCTGCTCTATGCAGATATCTCCAAACATCCCTGGGGAACAAAATCACCCACAGTAAAGAAGCACTGCTGTCAGATGAGGGGTCAAATGGGATAGTGAAAAGAGCATGGGCTCTCTAGCCAACAGACCTAGGTGTAAATCCTGATCTCATTTCCTGTCTGCTGGCCTTGGGCAAATGACTGACCACTCTGAACCTTAGTAACCTTGTACACGCCAGTACTACCCTGCTGGTAGGATTAAGTGAGATACAACCTGGCATATGGTGGGTATTTGATTTACAATTTTCCTCTTTCCTGCCCTCCATGACCCTTTCAACTTAGAGACATCTTTTCCCTTGTTCTAACTTCCCTGTGACTCCTACTCTTCATCAAATTCCCCTGTTCTTTCTCTGGTCTGACCCCATGGCACAAACAGTGAACTGTAATCAAGAGACTTGGGATTATGCTTTAGCTTTCTGATTACTTTACTGGCTTCATGAACTTGGACAAGTTATTTAACCTTTTTGGAACCTCTGATATTAAATCCATATCATCATTTTGGTATCTACAAAACTACATGAGGTTATTACTCTCCTGCTCAGAAGCCTGACCTGGCCCTCTTTTGCGTTGTGAGTCATGGAAAACACAGGATTGCAGGCTTCCTTTTCCCAAATCAACCAAGTTTGTATCTTATAAAGTTGATTCTCAAATATGCCTATACATTAAGATGTCCTACGAAGATTTTCAAAACAAAACACAGAGGCTCAAAGCACCAGCTCCAGAGAGTCTTAATTAATAGGTCCAGTGTGGGACTCAAACAGCTATCCTTTTATAAAACTTTGAATATTATGCTCATAAATGGCTGGGATTCAGACCTACAGTCCTAGCCTCATTCTCTCCAATCCAGTTAAGTGCACCTGCTTACCATCCCTAAATCATAACTTACTCTCTTCCCTTCCAAAGATTTGCCCTTCCAAATGACTGCCCCCATCTGTACCAACTTTTCTCAGCCAGTCCATCAGTCTATTATTTTTTCTTTTCCCATATTCACTCCCTTTAAGAACCTTCCAACTTTATTCTGGAAGTAGGACTTGCTCACTCAAACATGTTCTTAGTGTGTGGATGTTATGCAATGCTTAGAAGATGAAATTTATTTTCAAATAAAAATAATAAGTGTTTATCCAGTATTATACTTCAGAGAAAAAATTCTAGAAGGACTTCTACAAAAGGTATCACAATCAGAACATTAGTAGTTTGAACTTTGCTTGTGTAGTTACTGCCAAAGACAGTTTATGAACTGTATGAGAAGGACTATGTTGTTACAGTTACTATAACTTTATAGTTTATCTTCATACTTGCTCATCATACTTGGCTCTAAATATCTTTTAGAGCTTTCTAAATATTAAACCTACCATTAAAGAATGATTTATTATTCTAGGTAATATTCAAAAATTGCACTACATGCTCCAAATATAATTTTAAAAATGTTTTGAGCAATAGCACACTTAAGTGGAATAAATGTGTAGTTTTACTTGATTACTTGGGTAGAAACATCCATTTGAACAAACAAATTCTGGCATATATTTGTTTTGTAAAAAGCTGTCACTATCAGTCATAGCATCTTAATACTTTAATTACTGTTACTAGTGTGGAAGCCGTTTGATTAGAGTGGTGTTTCTCAATGGAAGAACATTTGGCAATGTCTGGAAACAACTTTGAGGGAGGGTCCTACTGGCATCCTGAGGGTAAGCTCAATATTGTACAAAGGCCAAAACAGCCCCTCTCCCTAACAAAACAATAGTCTAGCTAAAAATGTCAATAATGCTACTGTCAAAAACACTAGATGTTTCCATAGCTCTGTGACATGTTTTCTTGTATATTTCAAGCTATCTCCTCTCTCTTTAGTGGATTTCTTCCTAATCATACCACTCAGTACAAACACTATAGATAAAAACAATGAGAGAAATGCTATGTCATTGGTGGCAATTTTTTTTTTCTGGTAACTGGAAATCCCCATTAATCAGGAGTCATTGTCCCAAGAAGGTATGACAGACAACAGCATAATGTCATGACTGGGAGCATGGACCCTAGAGCCAATCTTCATCAGTAGAAATTTCAGCTCTGTTATTTATTAGCTATGTGATTAGAAGCAATTTATTTAAACTCTCTATGCTTTGATTTCTTCATCTATAAAATGAGAACAGTACTATCTATTGTATTATTTTTGTGAAGGCAAAATAAAGTGTTTGTGTTTGGAATATACATGCTCAATAGCTATTATTTATCACTATGATTATTATTATTGCCAGTTTAAGTAAAAATCATTGCAAAGATTAAAGACAAACATATTTACAGAGAGTGCAAAACCAAGTGACTGCTGAGCAGCCACCCATAGGGAGACTTGAGCAAAATATTCTTTTCTAGGAAAGCCACTGTGTGTCCAAGGGACACTGTTTGGAAAGATTGAGGTGTGTCTATTAAGTATGCTGATGAGAGCTTCAGGCTCCCAACCCTCCAGGGATTGAGGGCAAAGAAATCAGGAAGACAGGACCAGGTTTCCTCAGCAAGATAGTGGCTTTCCGGTTCCATTTTATATAATCGTGTCAGTGTCATGATTAGCATCTCCTACCCCAGAACATCACCAGTTGTCTTTGCAATATATGGTAATATATATATTTTTTCCTTTTTTAAAAATTTTTCCCTAGATTTTTCTTTTTTTCTTATTATTGTATTTATAATTTTATATTGTTTCTTTATTCAAGAGTAAGGGTTCCATTTTTGCTACAGTTATTCTGCTCCTTTTTTTCTTTTATGTTCCCAATTTTTTCCCTTAAGGCTTTTTTGTTTGTTTAGTTTTGTTGTATTTTTATTTTTCCATTTGTACTTTCTTTAATAATAAGGGCTCCATTATTTGCTATGGTTTTTCTGCCCCTTCTTTTTTTTTTATGATTCAATGTGATGATTATTTGTACATATTGGAATGTTTACATCCTGTTAAACATCATAGCCTTCACCACTTACAGGATTAAGACATTTATGCTCTACACTTGATAGATCCAACCTGTACTTGCAATATGCTCCATAGATGCAGTCCCCCCCCCCACCCGCCCACCAAGGGCCCCCATTCCACCCGGCCCGGGGCCGGCCCCCCGCCGGCCCGCAACGGGGCCCCCGGGGGGGGGGGTGGGGGGCGGGCACTGCATCTATGGAGCATATTGCAAGTACAGGTTGGATCTATCAAGTGTAGAGCATAAA
>CAUYQV010041535.1:0-48818 GCA_963574575.1 Galagoides demidoff
CAACAATTATTTGTTATTATTAAAGTTTAACATTATAAAATTAACAAAAATAATATAAAATGCATATCCTGGTGAAATATCCACGTGGTAGCCAAAAACCGTATATTCTCTTCCTGTTCTCCTGTGTTCCCTAGCTTGTCCATTCTTTCCAAAAATTGGGGCTTTTTTAAAATGCCGCAGGACTCAGGACAAATTGTTAAAAATTGGGACTGTCCCGACAAAAGCAGGACATCTGGTCACCTTACTCTAGAGAGGAGGGGGCTACTTGTTTATTCCAGACAGTTTGGCTCCTTCTGAGCTAATTGTCCTTGCCCAGAAGCAAGGGAGGGAACCAGTCTCCTTCTGATACCTTGCCCAGAAGGGGAGTAGGGAGTTTACCTTAGCCTTTTCATTTCCAAATGAAGTTACATTAACCTCTTCATTCCCAAATGGAGTTACATTAACCTCTTCATTCACGAATGGAGTTACATTAACCTCTTCATTCACGAATGGAGTTACATTAACCTTTTCAGCAGCCGATAGTATATTCCCTTCCCATTCTTCTGCTGTCCCCTAGCTTATCATGGATTCTTTCCAAAAATTAGGAAATTTTTAAAATGCCGCAGGAAGCGGGACAAATTGTTAAAAATCAAGACTGTCCCACCAAAAGCGGGACGTCTGGTCACCTTAGAAATATA
Organism: Galagoides demidoff; assembly: GCA_963574575.1. NCBI lineage: Eukaryota > Metazoa > Chordata > Mammalia > Primates > Galagidae > Galagoides > Galagoides demidoff. The sequence continues at coordinate 678 of CAUYQV010041535.1, forward strand.
CCACTGCATTATGCACATTAGGTAATGTACCCCTGAATACTCTCCCTCCTCCTGGCCTGCCCTCCTCCTCCCTTCTTCCTCCACTTCCCTCCTACTTTCTAGACTATAGTTAAGTTTTACCATTTGTATGAATATGTAGGTAATTATATATTGATTTCCCATAGAATACTATACAGCCTTTCTATTTTTTTTATCTACAGCATATATCACCTTCTAACCTGTTGCCTATTTTTGCTTATTTATTATGTCTATTATTAACAATCTTTCCTTCAGAAATAATGTAGGATCCAAGAGGAAAGGGGTCTTTATCTTTTTTCTCCTTTATTTGCAAATAACTAAATGAACTACCCTGCTCTCAGCAATAATCTAGAATACAGTCTGTTCCTATGTAAAAATAGTGAATATGTTCTCAAGTCAGATACATTCTTTGTTATCATTACTCTATTTAACATCATATTTTTTAAGATTTTCAAAGTGCTGATGAGATTCTGTAGTGCCAGGGTAGGGTATACGGTGACGACACAAGAAAGGGAGATCACGCTTGCTGTGACCATCTTTCCAAAGAGCTTCTATCAAGGCACCAGAATGTTAGAAGGAAAAAGATGAAGATGGCCTAACGAAAAAAAAAAAAAAACACCTGATGTATACTAAAAGCATGGATGGCCTTTCCTTATTAGATACATTAAACAAAGTAAAAGTCTAAAAATTCACATATGAGATTATGTAAGAGGAAATAAGGACATTTGGCTGCCAGATGGGTTTTATACTATTGTGTACCTCCCTTGCTGTATGGAAGTATGAAATAGTCCTGAGACATCCTTTATATCTATCAGAACATGATTGTTAAACAGCAAATCTATTTGTTTGGTTTTTATGGGTTTATACCATACCTTGGTCCTAAAACCAATTCCCAAATAACAGAAGCAGGATTCAGCTTGTCAGGTGACCACAAATAAAGGCCTCTTTCATTCTGCTCATTTCCTTCTTAGTTGAAAGGCCTTGCCTTAACTGTGGTTAGCAATTTCATTCCCAAGGCAGCCTTTGTGTCCAAGTAGGAGTGGTACCTGTTACCTCCAAGTATGCAAAGTGAAATGATTCCCTCACCCTGTGTGTTAATGGGCTGCAAAGCTTAACAGTCCCAACTGAAGCAACACCTTTGTGTTTTGATACTTGAAACTTGGCCTTGGAGCAGCACCACCCCCTCCTGCCCTTCCTCTCCTTCCCAGGTGCACAACCCTGCACACACAGAAACACACACGCACTTAAGAACTGTTCTTTTCCAAAGCTGCCCTTGGACTTGCTTACAACTTAACAGTTGTTATGACAACAAGAAAGAACAAAGGAAACTGAATATTTTATACACAGCTTTTTAAGGCTAATCTAAATGTTTCCTGAACTCAGCCACACTCACTGAACACGTATACACACACACACACACATATATGTACATATCTCTATACCGCAGAGCATCGTTAGTTTAACAAGAGAAGGAGAAGGCAAAGTCTTGCCCTCAGACAGAGCTTCTTACGAAGGACATCAAGTGACTCCAACGTGAGTTGATGGAGTCCACACGTCTTGAGCCAGACAACTTGTGAGGCCCTGTGATGAGATCCAGGACACCGAGGGCTGGCTCTGCCAACACTGCTGACTCAGCTGCACATCAAAGGGCTTCATTCCTGGGATGTGTAGCAGAGCTGTCCTCTTTGAACCAGAGCAGCTCCAGCCCCCAGCAATATACACAGAGGTGAGGGAAGGCTGGAGAGAGAATGAAGAAGGGGAAAGCAAAAGCTCGAGGGACAGAAGAATAGAACCTTGAGAACAGATGCCACCTGACTGCTTAGAAAAAGCCAGTCCCAGTAATTTGCCTCAGCCTTGTCTTGTCCTTCATGGCCACTGCCCACACTGCCAGGAACATCATCACCCTCAGGCTGGACGTTGATCTACTCCAGTATGAGGCCGGTATGTGGGTGGGGGAAGCAGGAGAGAGGAAGAGCTGGAAACAAGACAGTCAGCTTCCTGCCTCCATGGAGCAACCTAACATTTTAGTGGTTAGGTGCAAATGCTGGAACTGGGTGGCCTGGGTCTGAATCAGGGCTCTCGCACATTCCAGCTATGTGACTTCTGGGAAATTTGCTTAATTTTTCTAAGCTTCAGTTGTGTCACTTTTAAAATGGGGATAAAAATATGACTTACCTCCAAGAGCTGTTGTGAGGATTAAGTAATATAAATGTCAAGTGCTTTAGGACATTGTTAGGCACATAGTAAATAAGCAGAAATGTCAGCTGTTGTCAACTATTGTTGTCACTCTCTGCTAGTCACTGTGCAAAGTGCTGGGCGTGAAGAGAATAAAACACTGTGAACCTTGTATTTTATTGGAAGGGACAGACAATAGGCAAACAATCAAATAAGTGTAAAGTCAGTCAGATGTTAAAAAGCAATATGGCCTGGGGCAGCACCAATGGCTCAGTGAGTAGGCCACAGGCTCCATATACTGAGGGTAGCAGGTTTGAAGCCGGCCGCAGCCAAACTGCAACAAAAAAATAGCAGGGCATTGTGGCCGGCACCTGTAGTCCCAGCTACTTGGGAGGCTGAGGCAGAAGAATCGCTTTAGCCCAAGAACTAGAGGTTGCTGTGAGCTATGATGCCACTGTACTCTACCAAGGATGACAAAGTGAGACTCTGTCTCAAAAAAAAAAAAAAAAAGGTATATGGAGAAAAAAAAGAATAGTGAAGAATAATGAATAAGGAAATGAAATGAGCCTGCTCTGAGAATTAAGTAAGAGAAACAAGACTAAAAAAAACCAAAACACACACTTGTCTAGCACACCAGAACCCCACCCTGAAAAAGCAAAAGACAATCATTCCACTCTGCCCTCTTTCCACACAAAAGAAATTAACTGTCTTAGAACACATCTCTCCTAGATTTTAGAAACTCTTGAGAGTTGGGATAGTTGTCTTTATTTATTTTCTCTGAGATTACCATTATTGGTGCCATTCAGCATCTCCAGCTATAAATCTAGCTGGTATCCTAGCAATTTCAAAATATCCTAGTTTAAAATGCACTGTACAGAATAGTAAGGCACATTTTTTTTTACTCCATTTTTGATAAAAGGTCTTTAAAAAACTAGTATTAATAAATGTCATCTATACTGCATAGCCATACACTCTTGACAAATAAGAACATAATGGTTCCCTGACTTTATGAGAAAGAACACACAGAATATATTCAAGTTGATGAGAAAAGCCAGTGGCAAGATAATGAGTCATACAGCTCATTGCTCTTACCAGGGTAATCCTCAGAAAGTATCTTTAGAGGCTTCTAAAATTGAATTAGTTATTCAATGGATGCCTCAGGGCCAAGGAGAACGCGCCAATCATAGTTTCATTTACCCACATCACCTGCTGTTTGCTCTGGGTTTATTTAAAGTCATAATCATATCTCCTGTGATGGAGGATTGGGGTTGCTTTGTGGTCTCATATGGAAAATATTATATATCCACATCAAACGTAAATGTGGGCTCCCCTAGTGGAAGCCCATGTCATTTCCCCAGAATTAGACCATGTTGACAATGCAGGCATATGAGACTGAAGTCTTCAGAGAGTCCTCAAGGAAAAAGAAAATCCTTAAAGAATCCACAGGACAGAATAGTTACGTAGTTCTTATATAGCAGTTTGTAATTACTGTTCATCAACAAAACAAACAAACAAAACTTAAAGAAAAGGGTATACTGATTCGCAATATTATCTTGGTCCAAAGGGACTGTTTGGCTTTATCCATGCGAGAGCAGCGAGAGAAATCCTCAGCACCTTTGTTAAAGCGGAGGGCCCACCCTCCAAGTTCCCTGCGTGTGTCTGTCAGATGAACAAAAGGCATCCTTCCCTAGATTCAGAGCAGGCTTCGTGCCCACCTCCCTGACACCCTAGTCCTGGCACTAGGACTCACGGCTGCTCATCACCATCTTCAACTTCTTAGTAAGTTCAGCTTTGAATTCCTAGGGATTTGGAGCCTTAGCTCACCAGCACTCCTGCCTCCTGCACCTCTCCCAGATGGGTTCTCAGTCCAGCTGACTCCCTAGACTGGGTCAGGTTTCTCTTCCTCACTCCCTGACCAGACACTTCTGCCGCCCTCCGATGGGGGACACTGGGTCAAGTCCACGGATGAGTCCTGCCTTCCGCTGTCCTGCTCCACCCTAGAGGTGCCTGGGAGCAGAGAGGATTGGGAGCCGGTGGGCTGCACCACGGAACCCCCTGCCACCACCTGTCTGGGGAGGGACAGGGTGTTTGGTAGCACCATGGTGCGTGCGTGGAGCAAGTGACTATATGAGGGATAGTCTCTTCCCCACCCTGATCCAGCTGCCCAGTGTGGGACTCTTGGGGGCGGCCGCGAGTTGATGCTGTGGACTGTGAGACGCTGGGATTGACATCTTGGCCAAGGGGAATGGAGGGCACCACAGCAGCCTGGAGCTGCACCCGTGCCCTGGCGTCTGGGAAGGTCAGAGGAACGCAACATAAAACAGCAAATGAATGGCTCACGCCTGAAATCTCAGCACTCTGGGAAGTCGAGGCTGGGTGGATTACTGGGAGCTCACAGGTTCGAGGCCAGCCTGAGCAAGAGTGAGACTGGGCTCTAAAAATAGACCGGTGTTGTGTAGTCCCAGCTACTCAGAGGCTGAGGCAAGAAAGTCACTTGAGCCCAAGAATTTGAAGTTGCTGTGAGCTGTGAGCCCATAACACTCTACCAAGGGCGAGAAAATGAGACTCTGTCTCAAAAAAAAAAAAAAAAAGTCAAATTAAACATACCACTAATAGTCAAGAGAGAATCAGGGGAGCAAGGCAACAGCTTTATATTTTATTGCCTTTAAGGGCAGTTTTTTTCTTGTTTTTTAAACAAGAGTCCCCACATTTTCATTTTGGACCAGGCCCTGCAAAATACATAACTTGCCCTACCTAGAACAAGTCCAGGCAACACCAAGATTAAAGGTCTCACGTTTTTGACCCAGACAGCCTGGGTGCACACCTGGACTCCACCAGGTGTGACCTTGGAAACACATCTGACATCTGTCAGTTTCTCTTCTGTGAGTGGGGATAGTTACCCAGAGTGCCTTTGTGAAGACTATGCTGTTTATAACATGAGATACTTAGCACAGCGCCTGGAACACAGTAAGGCTTCCATGAATGTTAGTAGTTATTATACTATGAAATCTATGAACTAAATACCATCATTTTCATTTTGAGGAAACCAAGGCATAGTGGACAGCCCCCTTCCCTAGTGCTCACCAGCAGCCTCATCCCCCTCCAGGGTGCATGTCTTCTTACTAATCACGAAGCCTGCAGCTTTGTACAGCACACAATTACATAACACCTTGAAATCATGTGCAAGACGTTGACACTGATCCCCACTCAAGTGTGCCATCGACTAAACTCTTAAGGGCAAGTTGGTTACCTTGGTATACCCAGTGGCTGGCACAATATCTACGATGATGTGGATGCTCAAAGAATGACAAAAATGAGCAGAGAATGACAAACGTCTCCAAAGCAGCATTTTTAGTGGCTTCCTCCCCCCCCCCATAATTGTATGCTCAAACAGCAGAGCAGAGTAAACTCTTACCAGGTGTCGGGGAGGCGCAGGGCTTGAGGGGGCAGAAATGAGATTCTTACCTGCAAGGTTGCAATTTTTTTTTTTTAATGTTCCATTTTAACTGAAATAATTGTGCATCTTTGGTATTCTACTGAAGAATTTATAATAGTAAAGAAAATTAGTGGGATATTCCCAAAATGTTTGAGTAAGTGAATTTCCTGTGAAAATATTTAAGACTTGGGGTACCCATCACTTTGCAGATCCGTTCCATGGACCACAGCCAGGAGAACCACATGCTGTGGTGTTTCCCAGCTCTCACAACCTGCCTCAAGGGAAAGCCAACAGCAGAGAATTTAAGTTTCCTCACTTTTCAGTTATAGTCAAGAAGTCTAAAGGAAAGCAGTGTATGAAATAAAGGAGAAAAAATATCAGTTCTTAAAGAGATTTTAGTTTCGTATTTCTCAAAGCCTGATGTCTCAGACACCTGCATTAATTTACCTGAGAGGGGCTAGGACTGTGGCTATTTATTAAAAATTCAGATTCCTATCCTTCACCACACAGCCACTGAATCTTAAAGTCCAAGGAGAGATCTCTGAGTCTGCATTTTCATAAGTTCACCAGTTGTTCCTCACACTAATGTCTAAGGGGTCATTCTTACATGAGCTTTCTAGCATCTAGAATAGCAATTTTCAAAAACCCCATGATTATAGAAGTCAACTAGAATCACCAGTAAAAATCCAGACTCTCTGAGCAACACACCCCTCAGAGATTTCAATTCAGGAAGTCTGGAGTCTGCATTTTAACAAGCAGCCTGCCACCTTCCCATACCATACTTCTGATGCAGGTGGCCCTCGGACCATACTTGGGAAATATTTTTTAAGCCTAAAATTCTTAGCTTTTGGTATTTTAGAGCCTTCATGATTAAACTTCAATTTTTTTTTAAATCTAACAAACATTTTCTAAACATCTACTATGTGGTATGGCCAGAGATGGAAAGATAAACTGGTATTTTTCTAAAGGCAATCAGAGTTCAGGAAGTAGAAACAGCCAGGTAAGCAACAGCTATCACACTTTAATAATGGGATCATACAGGTTCATGACCTCTTAAAATGCTGAAAAACATTGTTGATTATACACCGTGATTCTACAACAGACACAGTACAACAACCCATAGTTCTTACAGTAATTGTAGCCATCAGGTATTGAGTCCCTGCTAATGCTATGTGATAGAATAAAGACATTTTTTCAAACAATAACTACTCAACAAACTTGCATAATTAGATTTCAGAACCACTTTTTGCATATTCAGAAACTGGCTCAAAGGATTTTAAGTAACTCTCAGTACAAGATTTCAAAGTGAATAAAGAGCAAAAGTTGATTGTGAACTTAGGTCTGCCTCATCCTAAAAGCCACTCTTCTAAGAAAAGCTGCCTCCATACATTTACACTTTCTTGGAGTTTACAGTGTATTTTCAATTACAATGTTCTAAACTGATTTTTGCTGCAATAGTAAAAAAAATTATCTTTCTCTTTTTTCAAAGAAGAGGTCTCACGTAATTATCACTGAATCAGTTTATTAGTGCCAAGCATATAAAAAAAGAGAAAATCATTTTCCCAATGAAATGCAGCTGACTGCCCAACTGATAACATTTTCAGCATGACATGATAAGATGATAGTGACCCTGACATGGCGTAAATATGTGCTGTCTCATGTGCAATTCCTTACAGACCCAGCTTTGTCTTCTCCAAGGTCTCCTCTTCAAGTTCTACCTAATTTTATTACCAGTTTTCATTTGAATCCACTTTTGAATCCACTAGAGAATGGGACGACTTTGTTGTCTCTTGGCCAGAAACTGCTTGATTCTGAAAGTCTTATTAGAAGACACAGAGAGAAATGGAGTTTATCACACATACCACAATGGCAGAGAATGGGAAAGGGGGAGAAAAAATTATCTTTATTCCTAACTTGCTGATGAGAAAACTAAGTTTCAGAGACGTGAAGGAGCCTACCCATGAAACTTGAAACCAAGGGTCTATGAAAACTGATGTATTTTTATGACACCATATACATCAATCAGCTAAATTATGCTGGATTGAAAACAACAAACAAAACAATAACCCGCCACTTTAGCATTTGATGATAAAGGTTAACTTCCTGCTCACATCAGCGTCTACTGTAGACTAGGGTGACCAGACGTCCCGATTTTGGTGGGACAGTCCTGCTTTTCAACAATTTGTCCCGCATCCCACGGCGTTTTAAAAAAGTCCCGATTTTTGGAAAGAATGCACGAGCAGGCTGGAGAACAAGAAGGGAATATACGGTTTTCAGCTGCCATGTGGCTATTTTGCCAGAATATGAGTTTTATATTATTTTTTGTTAATTTTATAATGTTAAACTGTAATAACAAATAATTGCTGAGAAGTGATTATGGAGAACTGCTTATTAAAGTTTGCATTGTTGTCAGGCCCTGCCCTGCGCAGTCCCCTGCCCAGCCCCCGCTCTGCCCCTGCTCCACCCCCCGGCCATGTTGTCCCTCCTCACAGATGTTAAAATCTGGTCACCCTACTGCAGACGGATTTCAGTTGAACTTTACATCTGCTTTCCATGATAGTACTTATCCCGGAAAGTGAGTCTGTCCTTGCAGCAAAGGAAGAAAGCAATAGCAGAACCATGCAATACCTTGAATGCTTCCACTAAAAGTGACATATGTCACATCTTATTATTATTTAAATAGACAAAGCAAGTCACACAGCCAGGCTGCTGTCCAGGTGCTTCTGAGAAATGATACTTTTTTCCTGAGCAGATGCATTTGGCTTAGCTAAGTAGTTCTGCTGCTGAAATCCTTTCTGAGCTGTGAAGTGGTACCATTCTCTCCCATCAGCAGTATAAATTGTCATGGCATTCAGACACAGGATGTCAAGGACACAGGGAAAGAGATGGGAAGAAGCATTGCTTTGGAGCCTTAACAGTGATAATCACAAGAGGATATGATCAGATTTTGAAGTTGCCCTCTGACTGAGATAGAGGTACCCATTGGCTCTTTAATAACTATATTTGTGTGTATTTGGGGGGGGCCAACAGAACCCAGTAGTAATTATTTGACAAATCAGCACCTTTCAATTTCTAAAATGTGTCAGTAGTCAATGGTGACCTGTGTAATTCATTGCCAATAATAGGTAGGAAAGTTTTTAAATAATTGGCTTTTTAAAATGAAGATAAATTCAAGGATTCTTTAAATTTTAGCATGCTTAATTCACTTACTCTAAGATTTTCTTGAGTGGGAGAGAAAAGTACCCAGTCTCAGGTGTTCTTTTATGCAACATTTAATAGACTAAGACAACATGTCTAATAGATTGCTTTTTTTTAATTCCTCTAAGATGAAGATATAGCTACTTTCTAAAGAACAATGTTTAACCATGATTACACCCGTGGGTGAGTGTCACATTTGTGAACTTCAATTTACACATGGCTAAAAACCAGGTTGCATACTACTCCCCTAAACCATTTATCATTTCTGTATCATCGCAAATAACCCCATATGTGTTCTCACTAGCCAGACGTAAGTATCCCAAGGTCAAGAACCGTATTTCTCCATTTCCTTGCATTGATCCCAGATGAATCTCTAATTATTAGAAAAACTCATCACATGGAACAGGTAGGCAAATTTTGTCCCTATTAAAGGACATTGACCCATGGCGGAGGACAATCTGAAGATGAGCACATAGTAATAAAAACATTTTATTAGACATGTTGCCTTATTCTATTTAATGTTGCATAAAGGAACACCTGACACTGGGTACTTTATAAAGAAAAGTTTATTTGGTTCACAGTACTGCAGGCTGTACAAGAAGCATGGCACTAGCCTTGCTTCTGGAAAGGGCGTCAGGCTGCTTTCACTCATGGAGGAAGGCCAAGCAGAGCTGACTTGTGCAGAGATCACATGTACAGAGAGGAAGAGGAGAGGTGCAGAGGCTCCTTTTAATAACCAACTCTTGTGGGAACTAATAGAGCAAGAACTCACTTATTCCGGAGAGCCAGCCCCCAAGCCGTTCATGAGCCACCTGACCCTGTGAACCAAATAACTTCCATGAGGGACCACCTTCAACACTGGGGATCAAATATCAGCATGAGATCTGGGGGCACAATCAGACTACAGCAAATGGAAAAATAAAAAGCATTTTATCTATAAGTTGTCTAAGTTCTGAACAGATCTAAATGGTGATAAGAATTTCTCCTTTCATCTCACTGAGATTGGCAAACAGAAAATATTTTTGAATCCTTACAGTAAAGCTTACGGACCACCAAGAAAGACCTAGCAAGAATGAACCGGTCCAAGCCAGAAGATTTATGCTGTGGGAAGTACCTAATGAATAACTTTTTCTCCCATCTTGTTCTGGATCTGAGGGGCTGGTAGTGAGTGGAGTCAGGAAGTAAAAGAGGACTTGACTCTGGGGAGTCAAGTAGTAAAAGAATCCCACCCTGCCAGAGCTGAGATTTCAAGAATGGAAAAGGAGAATGACTTGTTTAATGACCAGAATGCACTTTACTTCTCATAATTTCAACTCAAGTGTTTCTGAGTTACCTAGTTACAAAAAGTTAAAGTATAGAGGAAGGGCACAGGATATTGTATTTTAGGTATTCTATTCCTAACTTAAAACATGAAACTTTGAGAAATTTGTATTTACTCTTATGATGATAGCTGCTCCTGAATAAGTGAGGAAATAGAAGGGCTTTAATACTTTCTATAAAAAGGTAGACAGTCTTGGAGGTCCTCCTCAAAGCAAAACTTTGATATATCTGCTGTCTTTTTTCCCTTTGAAGTTAGTAGAAATTAAATTTTTTTTTTATTAAGTCATAGCTGTGTACATTAATACTATCATGGGGTACAGTGGGTTGTTACTATATACAATTTGGAATACTTTCATCCAACTGGTTAACATAGCCCTCATGTCATTTTCTTAGTTGTGAGAAATTAAATCTTGAAGATATGAGAGAGAAATACCAGTATTCCTAGCTCTTGTAGGGACGACCACACTGCGGATGGCTTTACCTACTAACATAAACCAGTTAAATGACTCAAATACATACTCATTTCTCCATGACACAGTCATCTATTTTAACTATTTCTGTACTACCATATTGAGTGCATGAAAGATTTGGTCAGATACGAGACTGATTTTCTTTTTAAAAATGCTAAACCTCCCTAAAGGCTCTGTTGATGGGAGCAGCTCTAGTAAGTGAAAATATATGTACAATTGGAAAATAATTACAGTTGCTGGGGCCAGGGAGTTATTTATTTGTTTACTTATTTATTTTCTGAGACAGTCTTACTATGTCACCCTTGGTAGAGTGCTATGGTGTCACAGCTCACAGCAACCTCAAATTCTTGGGCTTAAGCAATTCTCTTGCCCCAGCCTCCTTAGTAGCTGGGACTATAGGCACCTGCCACAACACCCAATTGAGAACAATTATTCTCATTGTTGTTTAGCAGGCCCTGGCCGGGTTCAAACCCATCAGCCCCAGTGCATGTGGCCAGTGCCCTAACCACTGAGCAATGGGCACTGAGCCCCAGGAAGTTATTTAATTCTTAAAAGGAAATTATTTTTTGCATAGATCCTTTCAAACAGGGTCAATGCCTGGAATTTATTTGCAGAGGCAGAGCACTTTGTGTTCCTGGCAAGAAACTGGTTTGCACACTAAGGACCAATTTCCACTTGAAAGAAGGAGAGAACCCTGAGTGTGTTCTCGGGTCTTGTGCTTAGCAAAGTTGACACTACACTATTTGCTGGATTAAGGAATTACCCCCTCTTTCCTCATTTACCTTACACCTTTGGGTTTCCCCTCTCTGTGTTGGGTGTGGCTAAAGCTACACCCTGATTTATACCATTTCCCAGGAAGGCGGAATGGGCTGAGGCTCTGTCTCTAGTGTGGTCAAGCAGAGTGTGGAGACAACAGGGGCTGATCAGGGCAGGCTAGGAGCTCCAGCTCTGTGCTGCTGCTTGGACCTGGTCTGAATGGTAGTGCTGGCACCTTGTGGTGGGGCAGCTTCCCCACATCATTTAACACCCTGAATCTCGTTTTTTCTTTAGGAAAAAAAATAATAAAGAAAGAAAATAGGATGTAGTAGGATGGGTTAGTTTTAAGATTACCATCTATGTGAGATGGTATGGATATTTTAAGATATCTATCCATAGATAATTAAAGATTACCATCTATGTGAGGTATGTGTATATACGTACGTATTTTCCCGAAAAGCAATGGTTCTATATTCACCGATTCAGGGTTGGCAGCAGCTTTATAGAGCATCCGCGGGTAACTACCTTGTGTAATGAGAATAGACAGCGTGTGCACTTTCCTGCAGCATGTGTTACAGTGTGTGTGTGCGCATGTTAATTGTTTGAACTTTATGATTACGGAGCACATGGTTGAGAGGAACGTAAACAGAGGCTACATTCTCTTAAGTGCAAAGGGGAAAGCAAGACCACAGGCTAGGTTGCCAGTGTGATTTCAGACAATGCAATAAGGAAGACAGGGACAGACTTGGACTGACCAAGTGAGGGAGGCAATGGGGAATATCTCAACACAGAATCATAACCTTTATCAGGTATTCTAAGAATTAGTGCTGTGGGAGCATTCAGAGATAATTCCAAGACTGGGAGGTGAACTGGAAGGCAAGACCTGTGTAGGCGTAGCCAAGGCATCTTTCGGGTGAGAGATGCTGCCAGCTGCCGCACCCGAGTCCACGCAAGATGTCATATGGCACCTGGCCGAGGGTCCTCACATCAGCGGGAGAGCTGCGGAGGGCCTGCAGTGGCAGAATTGGGAGCCCGGCTGTGAGGAAGTTGGGGATCTAGGAAGCTAAGATGAGGCCAGGGATTCTCCCAAAGTCCACAGCTGAAATCAAGCGCTAAATGTGCACCACGACCCCAGAAGGTTCAGAATACCTATCAAGGGTATAAAATGTATTGATCTTCTTTTTTACTTCCATCACAGTCTGAGTAGTTTTCCTTCTCAGTCACTTTTTTGAAAAGAAATTGAGAAAATCCTTGCAAACCTCCGACTGCACAGAGAATAATGGACGGTGGCCCCAGTGGCTGTGCTCTGAGACCCAGTACCTTCCCTGCAGAGGCTGCGGTTTCTGCTGGCAGCTTCCAGTGGGCAGGCTTGTCACTGGGGACAGGGCTTTTTCCCACAGCAACTTTGGCTTGAGGACTTCCCACGATGTTTCCAACCTTCCCGCAGATGGCGCAGGGGACTAGCACACCTCCACCCGAACTTCCCTCTGGCTTTCCTTGTCCCCACGTTACAGTTGTATGGCAGTGGCCTCACCCTGCCCTCTCGCCATTTCCTCGCGGTTCCCCTAATAAATCCATATGTGTTTAATCTTGCCTTGTCATCTGCTTCTCGGATGGCCTGGACTAACAAAAAAAAAAAAAAAACCCACATTTCTGATGCTTCATGAAAGTTACCGAGTTATGAACAAAAAACAAAGACAGAACTTGGAAACCACGCGATGTGCTCGGCAGCCACTTGTTCATCGTTATCCAGTCCATTACACCGCCGAGACTCAGTGCCGCTGAGGCACAGATTCAAAACAATCAGTTAATGTACATTTCAGACTATGCTTAATATAAAACCTTTAAAAATCACTCGTAAGTGGATGTTAAATCCACTAATGCCATGAATCTATTCTACTGAGCATCTAAAATACTCTAGGTGCCTAAAACCATGTAGTTATTAAGATAGGCCATAGCTCTCATCCTCTGTGCCACTCTATCTACCCTTCCAGTACGCCCTTCCCTGCCTTTCCTACCTAGGGAATTTCTACTTGTTCCTCAAAATACAGCTCAAAGTGTCTGTACCTCAACTAGGAGAACTTCTCTGATTTCCCTGTCCAAATTACTTCCCTGTACTCTGTGCTTCCTTGAGGATTTTACCTAACTTTGTTGACATTCCTATCAATTAAATTTTTTTCAAGTGCCAATAGTTGAATAAGTGGTTAAAAAATGCCTCCAACAATAACTATTACTATTACCACACAGAACAAGAATTCTGGAGAAAGTTGGTGGTGTGGCTGGTCTAGTTGTTCTAGCGTGTTATCAAGGACATATCTCCTTTTATCTGTCCATCAGTCCAGTGAGTCAGCAATATTGTCCCCTCAAGCTCCAATTACCATCAACTCAACAACCACACTCACAGTCAGGAAGAGAAGAGAGGGGCATTCTGCCTACTTGCCTCTCATGTTTGATTAAAGAAGAAATCCTTTCCAGGTGTTTCCCCAGAATATTCTACCTTTTGTCTCATTGGCTGAGAACAGGGTCACGCAGCCACTACAACCCGTCATAGCAAAGGGGAAAAAAGGATTACAAAATTGGCTTAAATAAATGATGACCCATCCCCTAAATGGAGCCCACTTCCTTTGAGGATATTGCTCTTCTTCTTCCTCCTTTTCCTCCCTCCTCCTCTGCTTCCTGCTCTTCTTCTTCATTTTCTTTTGTTAAATCAAAGTCAAGTTACCAGGAAGACAGAAACTGTGGCTGCTGAGCAGGACACCAATGGTGTCTGCCTCACTCCTTAATCAGAGTTGCTAGTTTACCTGCTGCCACCACGCTCTGTTGATGGAGGAAGTCGGGAACTCTGTATTATTCATCTTTACATCATCTGTAACTGACCCATCATAGCATTTAATAAAAGTTTGTTGAACATTTTAAACATTCATTTATTTGTTGAATAAATAAATGCAGCACACGTGGAAATGCAATGCCCAAAAATATGCTCACAAAATAAAATATGAAATAGACTCTCCCACATCTCCTCTGAAAGAGTGTCGGGGATGTGGTTGCGATTGTAGTGAGTAAGAGACTCTTGGTAAAGAGGGTAAATAACCAAGCTGAAATTACAGCATGAAAACTCTGACTCAATAATCCATAGTCAAAATCCCAGACCCACTGGCTTTCTGACTTATGTTTCAAATATGGTTTAGTGCCTTGCTCAGAGGCACAACCACCCTTTAAGTAGTAACCACAGGATACACCAAGAGATGCTTATGCTAAAGCGAACACTAATACCATTTTACTGGAGGCCACAGACAACCAGAACCCAAAAAGAATTTTGATTTTATATGAGATCCAATACTTACCAAAGGCCTTTGCAATCTTGGATTTAAAAGATTATCAAATAACAAGAAACATTTTTCTGAATTGGGTCCCTTCAACAATTCTGATTATACGCACTTGGTATTTTTGCTTACAATCATGTATTTATAACCCTCTTATTCTAATACTAGAAGTCAGATACTAATTGCTCTCCAAGGATGGCTATGCCCCATTTGGGACAAAGCTAGGTTTTATTACAATTTTCCTTCAATCTTTTTGAAAAGACTAATTTATGACAAAGTGGACATACCCAGATATAAACAACTCTCTAAAGGATGTGGATAGGGTATAAAAATCACTCCATAAACTCAACTATGTATGTTAGAGAAATTTGCAATTATATATTTTCCATTAAATAGCGTAATTTCATTATAAGCTTACTAGGCCATACAGGTAGAAAATCTAATTCCATCATTGGAGTTCCCTGCCCACCTATGAGTTTTTGGCATGGTTCCAGGATCCTATACAGTCTCAAGATATTTTAAGATTTTAAGGAGAGAACAAGCCCTTTGGTTATCGGTTATTCATCCACAGATTTTCTTACATCCCCAAGTTACTATTGGGTCATTTTTGCATTGATATGGGATCCACAGAAATTTTCTCTTCTTCTCTGCCCCTCTTTCCAAGTCCAGAGAAATCTTTCTTTTTCTGAGGGAGTAACTATTGCTGATAGTGAAACATAAAGGGTAATTCTTAAAATAATAAAGCTGCTTTCTGTATCATCTACATGTAATTCTGTAATTTATTAAAGACTTTTTTTAAAACAGAACACAAAATAGTGTTACTGCTACAGAAAGGCAATGAGACTTCAATGCTATGAGCATGAACTCTGGAGCCAGTCTCCCCAGGTTTTTACAGTTTCTAGCTTGCAGATTGCTGTCTTTAAAATTCACGTATGTGCTTGGGGAAAACACTTGAAAGTATCAGCCTAGGGGGAAACTTTATGAAGAAGATTCCAGTGACAACTGCAACAACAAAAATAAACAAATGGGACTTGATTAAATTGAATAGCTTCTGTACAGCTAAGGAGACAACAACCAAAGCAAAGAGACAACCATGAGAATGAGAAAAGATATTTGCATGTTATCAATCAGCAAGCTTGATAACTGGGACCTACAGAGAACTCAAATTAAGCAACTAAAAAAGAGCCAACAATCCTCTATATCAATGGGCAAGTGAGATGAACAGAAACTTCTCTAAAGAAAACAGATGAATGGCTAACAAATACATGAAAAAAATGCTCATCATCACTAATTATCAGAGAAATGCAAATCAAAACTACCCTGAGATAGCACCTAACCCCAGTGAGAATGGCCCATATCACAAAGTCTCAAAGCTGCAGATGCTGGTGTGGATGTGGAGAGAATGGAACACTTTTACACTGCTGGTGGGACAGCAAACTAATACAACATTTTTGGAAGGAAGTATGGAGAATCCTCGAAGAATTCAAATTAGACCTCCCATTTAATCCTGTAATCCCATTACTGGGCATCTACCAGGAAGAATAAAAAGTCCTTTTATTATAAAGACATTTGCACTAGACTGTTTATTGTAGTTCAATTTATAATTGCCAAAATGTGGAAACAACCTAAATGCCCACCAACCCAAGAGTGGATTAACAAGTTGTGGTGTATGTATGCTATGGAATACTATTCAGTTGCTAAAAAAGATAGTGACTATACATCTTTTGTATTAACCTGGATAGAGTAGAAACACATACTTCTTAGCAAAGCATCACAAGAATGGAGAAGCAAGAATCCCATGTACTCAATTCTCATATGTGGACAACTGATGCTAGTACATGGTAGGGGGTGGGGGAATGTGGGAGTGGAGAGAGGGAAGGAGGGAGTGGGATGGGGGAATAGTGTTTATGGCACAGCGCTTAGGAGCAGGACACGATTATAAGAGGGACTTTACCTAACAAATGCCAGCAATGTAACCTGGTTCTTTGTACCCTCAATGATTCCCCAACCATAAAGAAATTAAAATGTAATACATGTATGTGTATTCAGGAGGGCTTCTGTTGTATATACACACAAACATACACACACACAAAGTGACAGAAACAACCTTAAAAAATTAATCCTAATGAAGTTATTTTCAAAGTCAGAAGTCCTAGCAGTTCTAGGCCAGAATTTCCAGGCTCCCATCTGAAAAGTTCTGAAAGAAAAACCTGGCGAACATTTCTGATCCCACAAGCCTAACAAGGGCATTCAGACCATCTGATTCATAACTCCCAGGAGGTCAAACTCATCCAGTGCCTGTCCTTAGCAAAGCCAAAACTCCTTCCACGGAATGTAACAGCCTTATCACATGACCTCAGCTGGCCTAGAGGAGAGAAGGTGGGTGTGACATTAAAATGTAATACGAAGTTCACCAAGCCCTGGGAACTTCGGGAAGGGCCTGGACTTGCTCCAGAAAGCTTGCTCATCCTGTTGGGGATAAATGGGGAGGAGGGGCCTGAGAGAATGATTTCTAGCCTTTGTTAGCCATTAGTAGCCAGAGAAGCTTGGAGCTGAATCCCCTCCCCTGCAGAATTCACAAACTCTTTGTTTCAGACTAAACTGCTTATGAGAAGAGAGATGAGGAGGGGAGGGACAAGTTGGCATCTTTTGGGCCTATTTTGTGCCTGTAGGTTTATAGTGGTTCTCAAGCTTATTGCTCTAAAGATTTTGATTGATCACTCACTTTTTCTCCCTTAAGTTTAAAAAAGTCTTTACCCAATTTAGCCTCAAGCTTATTAGAATAAGCTGAGGAGTTTTTAAATCTCTGGTACCCAGACTAGGACACATCAGGATGTTGTCTAAACTTTCCAGGTGATCCCAATGTCTGACCAAATTTGGAACTTTAATACAGCAAGATAGGTTAGGATCACTGCTGGGAGGACATCTGCCAGACACAGTTATCACAGACTCCCTGGAGAGGGTCAGTGATCTTCACCGAGTGCAGGGAAATTCCTTGACCTTGTCTCATTAAGCAGTGCAAGCCACAGCAGTTTCACATGAAACATGTGACCTCCATGGCAGCCAGAAAAAGAATTAGCCACTTCAGCTGAGATACTGCTTAAGGCAAACAATTTCCCCTGTCCTTCTCATTCACCCAACAAAACAGTTTTTTTAATCCATCCTAAAGAAAGATTTTGGGGTTATGGAGAATGTAGTCTTGGTTCTACAAAGCCTTACAATTTAAAGTGTGATTCCCCCAAGGGCACTTCTGGCATCTTTGGGAAGCCTGATGCAAATTCAGAATCTCTGGCTCTACCCGAGACCTGCCCCAAACTGTGTATATACTGCTATGTAGCACAAAATGTAACAGAATATTTTTACTGTATTGAAACATAAAAAAGAAAGGAAGAAATGTTTGTCTATCAACAAGTCATTTAGAAAGATTTGGAAAAAAGAGGCAAAACATAATATCAAAAAGAAGAAAAGTAATATATAGCCCTGGTTCATTTGAAACTGATTTTTGTGGTCTGTTTTTGTTTTGTTTTGTAATTACCACCAGGAAGTGGCTAAATTGGGTAAAGACTTTTTTAAACTTAAGGGAGAAAAAGTGAGTGATCAATCAAAATCTTTAGAGCAAATAATTAGGAATTTAACAGGGGAAGGTGATAGTCGGAATCAGGAACCAGAGGCCATTAGCCTAATAATTAATTTTGTGGGTCTAAATTAACCACTGCTTATCATATGACGTTCCCTAATTCCCAACTTCCTCATGTTCAAAATAATATCCTTAAGTCGAACCATCATTAAGGTTTCTTCTTGCTCAAAATTTTACCACTTGAAGATCCTTGACATCAAATAGCCGATCACAATAAAAAAGTTTCAAGTCACACAGTTTTAAGGATTACTTTACCACTAGATGGCAATGTTGACTCAAAAATGCTGAAAACCAATGTAAACATTGTTCTTTTCCAGTACTTTGTGGCTAATTTAAATCTGTTTTACAAGGCTCAGGATATTAAAAAAAAATTAGGAATTGTTCTATTATTCAGTAAAACCAAGAACTGAAATAAGTAGATTTGGTAACTATTCAGTAAACTAGAGGAAAAAGAAAAGCAGTTGCCGAAGGTTAGCAGACAGCCTGAAACACAGACAGCCTGGCAGAAGAATGCACAGGAGGGACGGCCAGGGAGGAAGTTCAGTAAATCTGGATAACCAAAGGATTCTTGATCCCAGTAACGCCCTCAAGGAGATTGCCGGCCCTTTAGTACACAGGCTGATATATCATTCATTCTTGGTACCTTGAGAAGTTAAATACATACCATGAGCTCTGATTGCTGGCAAGTAAATCATTCATCACAATTTTTCTGACTTGTCCTGTACCCGGTTCCCAGTTATTATCTTCAAGATCTGGCTTTTCCTATGGATTTCTGGTTTTTGCTGTGCCCTAGAACGTAAGACTTTGGTTTCTCCCAGGAATTCATGCTCTATTGACCCCACTGCTTTACCATAATGCTACCTCCTGGACCTCAGACAAACAACCCTAATTCCAGCAACACTCTCACTGCCTTCCAGATCCCATTCCTGCTAAATCTTGGCTTGTCTAGAAATCCCAAACATACATGCTTTGAGCAAAGAATTATCTATAGTTAGGAATGGAAGAAATATAGAGCTATAATCCCATTAGTTCTTTTTAATTTTCAATAAGGAATAGAAATAACAAATACTTAAATTCTAGGCTGAAGAGGATTTATTAACCCCTAATAACAGCACCTCCAGGGATGGTTAATTCAATGGCTCTCTCAACTCTGCTGTGCTCAGTGTGCTGGCTAAGATGGCTTTGTGGTGCCAAGAAAGCTGTCTCAGCTCCAAGTACCATATCCTTCCATGCCAATGTCCAAAGGCAGGGTCACTTCCCCCTGTGCATCCCTTACTAAAAATGGATTTCACAGAAACCCACCGACAGACTTGTTTTCACAATTTCCTGGCCCAAAGTGGATCACCTGTCTGGTCTTCTAGGAGTCAAATTTTGAGAGAATGGAGCCACCATAATTGGCTTTGACAAAACAGATCTGACTCACATGAGAGAGGAGTGGTCACTGAAACAAAATCAAAGTATTGCCATCATGCAAGAAAAGAAAAATACAACTTGGGCAAGTGAACCACCACTGACTGCCACATCAGGATGGTGTGACCAAGCATGAGGGTGTCATTGTGTTTGAGAAATAGGAGGGATCAAAAACAGGGGACATCCAGACAACTCAGAGTCAAAGACTTTCCCACAGGACATTAGTCCCACATGATCTTCACCAGCCATCTGATAGGAAGTGGACAGCCCCTGCTATTTCTCACATCAACTCCTCAGCATCAGCACGCTTTGCTCAGATGCACACGTCACTGTTCACTTGTCAAGCTATTATGAAGAGCAGTTTTTCACAATGAACCAAATGAGGATGGAAGGTCAAATTAGGCTCTTAATTTGTCATCCGTTGATTCATGCACTGAAATTGAGCAAGCATTATTGCATGCTGTGATTCCCCTCTGACAGAATCTACCCTCAATCATTCTGTAATTACAAAAGCCCTATTTGGCAGCTGAGCTGAGAAATATCAAGACCGAACAGAAGCCCTCCTGAAACTTTTTCTAAGCCAGTGCTTCTCACATTTGGGCGTACATCGGAACCACTGGGAGGGAGAGTTAAAACACAGATTCCTGGGCTCCGCTGCCAGATTTTCAGAAGGTCTGGGATGGGACCCAAGAATTTGCATTTCTAGCTAGTTCCAAGAGATGCTGATGCTGATACTCCAGGGACTCCACTGTGAGGCTGGCTGTAGGCAGGTCGTCTGAGAGACTCCAGAACTGCTCCAAAGTGCTATGGCCTTTTCTTTAATCCTCTCTGTAGTTGAAACTTTCCAAGTCCCAAAGGCTGCCATAAGACCTACCTCACTCACACAAAGCTGATTTAATTTCTGTGTATTTGGAAGGTGTTACTCTATATCTGGTGGTTCCTAGACCTCAGGCACTTTTCTAACACACACACATACACACACACACACACACTCATACACACAGCTGGATCTGGATGCACAGATATTCACTGATTTGTTAAGGAAAATATTTACTGATTGCTAGTAATGCCAAACAGTATACTACACATTTCTAGAAGAAATTAAAATACATGGAGATCTTTCCGCAAAAGGTCTTGAATGCCATTGAAGAAGACCAAGCATCTACGCAGAAGCAGTCACACAGGCAACTACAAAGCAAGTCTGCAATACAAGCCACAAAGGATGTAGAAAGTGAAATGGAATTTTGAGAGGTGAAACAATGTTTTAAGGTACTAAGAAGAGGTTTGTGATAGGTAAGCTGGTGCTTTGAAGAATAGGCAGAATTTGTTAATTTGATACACATAAGCCATGGAATATACCATGCAGCCACAAAAAGTTGGAAACATTAAAAGCAAGTATCCAATGTACTCAACTAGTATGAAGCCAGCAGATGAACAACTACATGCCCACACAAGAGAAAAACACAATTAAATTCAAGCCGGGGGAATCATGTGGCAGCAGGACAGAGATAACAGGAGGGAAAGGTGGTGTTTGTCTAGAAGGAAGGAGTAGGAAGAGGGAGCCCCAGGTTCACTTTTGCTGTAACAGCCTCGGAGAAGGCATTTGTAGTGTGCATGCGCAAAAGAAAGACCAGGATTTGTTCCTAGCTTACAAAACATCTGGTTCCAACCAATCCCAATGCACTGGGGTGGGGTCTGGCTCTCACAGGGCAGCGCAGAGCATGTGTGCGGAATTTGGGTAGCTGGGACTGTTCACAGGAGTTGCCGGTTTCTATGCCTTGGGGTCAGAGCTGATCAGTTGCCTGGCTCCGTGCTTGGCCCTTTCCGAGCCTGACATGCTAAGGAAAGCTGAGGAATACTTGGGACTGTCCCAGGTGAAGTGTGCTGGCCTGTCTGTGCCCACAGAGACCACAGAGACCAGCAGTACAGTCATGTGCCAGGACCTTGCATCTTCCAAGTGACCCTTGGACAGGGTTTATTTAATCAAACTTTCTGGTTTGAACAAGAAGAAATATTGGAACTCTCTTAAATCCTTTGAGTGTTTCCTAGACCTGGATTCAAATACTGGAATAAGAGACCTGGCTGTTCGATGTACAGAACCAGTGAACATGGCTTCAAAGTTACTACAAACCTGAGTCCAGTCCTCCCAAGACACAGCAAGTAGATCTTGACTTATCCAGGCCACTTTTTACCACTGCTGCCCTGCTTTCAGCATATAAGAGAACCTGGAGATTAAGCTACTCCACCACGGAAGAAAATGGAAACAGTAGTTGAACCGCCAGCAAAGGATATAGAAAGGTAGTAGAGATCCCACATAAACCACAGAAAGATGATCTTACACAGGATTATGAAGAATGGAAAAGAAAAAATTTGGAACATGCTGCTAATGTTCAAAAGGCTACAGCAGAGTGATTTCATGGCAGGTGATGCAGACACATTTTGGGAAGATTTGAGGCCTCTGGAATTTTGTTTGAACTTCTATAACAAAGATCCTAAGACTATCTTAATAGCAAAGAAACCAGCACTGGGGCAGAGTTCTGGGCAGTGGATTGGCTCCTGAAGTGGCAACCCTGGATCAACTATAGTGCCTGACGGGCATAGCCTCGTGTGCTCCTGGAAAATAGAAATGGAGCCATTTTGTTTTGTTTGTTTCAAGTGAAAGGCAGCCTCCTGTCCTATCCAGAACATAAAATCAGGCTTAATGGAACCTTACAGATTCACTTAAGTTTTTGTGTTCATTTTTTGGTTTGACTAAATATATTGCACAGCCTAAGTTAACAAATGTTATTTTTATATACAAAAATAAAATAAACTTAAGCTGGGGTAAGTGGGGAGAAGGGAATGGAGGAGGAAGGGGGATTGGTGTGCTCTCACTTAAGGGACACAATGTAAGGGTGGGTATACAACACACCCCCGGGTGAAGGGCTCAACTACAACTTGGACTTTACCTAACAAATGCAAACAATGTAACCTAGTTGTTTGTACCCTAATATTAATATGAAATTTAAAAAAAAAATGGGCAGAATTACAACGTAGGGAATGAAACACAGGCCACTTCTAAGTGTTGAAAAACTGAGTCAAAGAACATAAGGAAAAGCATGAAGTGCCCAATATCTGGAAAATAAGCAGCTCAGTATTACTGGGGTGAAGAGATGCTGGAAATGGAAGTAGATAAAGTGTTGAGAAGACATTTTAGTACCAGCATAAGGGAGTAAGTTAAAGTTTTTGAGTGGGGAACTGAAATACTAATGACTGTTGACCTGGCAGTGGCATCCTAGTTGACAGCTGGCTACCTATAAGAAACAATCCTCCTAGTTGGCAGCTGACTACTTGTAAGAAACAGATATAAGATGAAATGAAAAAAATTCAACTGAGAATTCCCTTGGGATCCTCCTGGGGTCATAGGAAGTCATTCAACGCATGGGATCTATTTTTAAATAAAACTAAGAGCAGTCTATAGGGCACTCATATAAGCCAGCAAACTCCATTTTAATTTTCATTTACAAAAAAGGTATTAATCAAAGCCACTATAATATTTTTTTAAAGTCAGTACTTAAAACCTTTTTGAATTTTAGAGGACATCACAAACTTGTTTTTTTTTTTTGTTGTTGTTGTTTGTTTGTTTGTTTGTTTCAGAACACAAAGTTAAAAGAACTAGTTGGAACTTTCTTATGGGGACATGAAGATCAACCAGAAATATTATTCTGTAAACAGCAGATTTAGGCATCTGACTTTTCAACCCAAACTCCTCTGGGCTTTTACAGTATTTCCCCAAGTTTTCCTGGTGGAATGCAAAATAGGTTTAAGTGACAAATATTACACTTTTTTTTTTCATTTTTGAGACAGAGTCTCATTTTGTTGCCTTGGTGGAGTGTCATGGCATCATAGTTCATAGTAACTTCAAACTCTTGGGCTCAAGCTATTCTCTTGCCTCAGCCTCCCAAGTAGCTGGAACTACAGGTGCCTACCACAACACCCAGCAATTTTAAGAGAGATGGAGTCTCACTCTTGCTCAGGCTGGTCTCAAATAGAAGAAGCTCAGGCTGGTCTCAAATAGAATAGCTCAAGCTATTCTCTTGCCTCAGCCTCCCAAGTAGCTGGAACTACAGGTGCCTACCACAACACCCAGCAATTTTAAGAGAGATGGAGTCTCACTCTTGCTCAGGCTGGTCTCAAATCTGTGACCTCAGGGCAATGCACCTACTTCAGCCTCCCAGAGTGCTAAGATTACAGGCATGAGCCACTGCACCCAGCCTTAGCTACACTTTTATTTCAATAATTATGAATTTATTTTAACATGTAATCAAAATATATAACTAGTCCACCAGACCCATTAATTCAGATATAACTGAATTTTTTTCAGATATTACTGAATAATTTTTTCAGATATAACTGAATAATTTTTAAATGTATATAACTTTAAAAGATGGGGCAACTTAAAGAAAAATGTTAAGTATATAACAGTAATGTGGTCATATCAAAAACTTGCTTTTTAAGACCTCGGACTTATCAGATTTTTGATACCTCAGGAGTATCAGATGTGCCCTAAATCAGAGATTGAGGGTGGTCATTTGATAAGGTGACCAGACATCCCGCTTTTGGCAGAACAGTCCCAATTTTTAACATTTGTCCCATGTCCCACGGCATTTTTAAAAAGTCCCGATTTTTGGAAAGAATGCACGACAATCTAGGGAATGGTGGGAGAACAGGAAGGGAATATACGGTTTTCAGCTGCCATGTGGCTATTTCGCCAGAATATGAGTTTTATATTATTTTTGTTAATTTTATAATGTTAAACTTTAATAATAACAAATAATTGTTGAGAACTCATTATCGAGAACTGCTTATCAAAGTTCACATTGTTGATCAGTTGTTAGAATTGGACCACCATTGTTTGGACTTAATGAACAACAACATTTTTTGGCATTGGCAACGATGAAAACATTTTGTAACTGTCTCTCAGACAATATACATCATACTGCGTGCTAGTGCTACTTAAACAAGTGATGTCAACAAATCAGCTATTCAAATGGTTTAGGTAAGTAATTTATTTATCTATTTAATAAATTTAGCAGAAAGTACTCATATTATTTATATTTTATAGTGGCAGCAAAAAGTCTAGCACTGGCCTTGAAAGTGACACTAACAACTTACAAAGTATCATTATTAAAAATATATATTGATAAGAAAAAGGTTAAATCTTGGGCATCAGTAAAAATCACAATAGAGAACAAATGGTTAGAAATATTTCATCATTTTGAAACAAATCATGGTCCATACAATAATGCACTAAAAATTGTGGGATACGCACTGTCCTTACCAGGAACTAATGCTGCAACTGAACGCATTTTTCTTACGGTCAATAAAGTGTGGACATCAGAAAAATCACAATTAAGTGTTGAGACTTTGAAAGCCATTTTATGTGTGAAATATAACTTAACAAATTCTTGTGAAAAATGTCATGACCTTTTAAACAACAACAGCAATCTACTAAAAAAAATTCACTCAAATGAGAAATATGCCAAAGAGTAAAATAATACTATACATAATTTTTAATGTATTATATTTGTAAATTATACTTATGTTGAAATTAAAAAATATATATTACAGTACTATTTTTGCATTCTATGAAAAATTTTGTTGCTCCATGTAGACCAAATTTTTAATTTAGAACATGCCCCGCCCCCTGGTCAATGGTGTCCCGCTTTACCAATGTTAAAATCTGGTCACCTTATCATTTGATCTCATATATGACCCATACGCAGACTGTTTCCAATTAAAGGCAGTTCTACTGTCGAAGCAGGATAGCATGAGGCTGCAGAGGGTCAGAAACTCTTTACTATGTGGGAGCTTTTTTGGTTTGTTTGTTTGTTTATTTTGCCAATTTGAAGGAGAAACAAATTGCAGTCACCTGGGTGTGCAAACATGTCTTGGAGACCCTCTTGAACCTACCTGTCCAGGTAACTTCCAGAGTAACAGATAAATGAATCAATAAAAAAATTAAGCATAGTCTTATTTTCAGAAGCAAATGCTGGCACATTATGATCTATATACGAATGAAAAAAAACAATAACAGTCCAAGGTACCCCTATAAATTCTTTAAACTTAAAACACTGCATTGTTCTTTTTGTGAGAACACCCCATGTCTTAGCTCCAGCTTCCATAATTAAAAGCCATAGACTGGGTGGCTTAAACAATGAACGTATTTCTCACACACAGTTCTGGAGGCTGGAAGTTCAAGATCAAGATGCCAACAGGGTTGGGTTCTGGGGAGGGTTTCTGACCTGCAGAAGGCTGCTTTCTTGCTGTGTGCTCACATGGCCTTTCCTCTTGTGTGTTGTGGAGAGAGAACTTTCTCCTCTTCTTCTAATGACACTAATCTTATCAGGGTAGGCCTCCACCATTATGACTTTAACCTTAATTACCACCTTAAAGGATTTATCTCCAATTTATTTAGGGGAAAACATCACATGGAAAGTTAGGGCTTCAGCATACAAATCTGGGGAGATGAAATTCAGTACACAGCACCCACTGTACAGCCTTTTTCTTTCTTTATCAAAGACTCTGTTACCCTCTCAACCCACAGAGAATTATTTACTGCCTGCCCGAAACGAATTTGAGAGCACATTTTCTAGTTCACTTTCTATCCACTGTGAAAGGGAATTTAGATGGAGAAAACTACTGCACTTTGAACCACAGGTCTCTAATTACTCTCCAAAGATCTATGAATCGGCAGGGATGCTAAGCAGCTGCAGGTATGAATTAACTGGCTGCTTTCCCTACCTTTTATATGAGGGCTGCCATAGGCCTTCAGGGAATACACAGAGATTCTCCATCGACTTCCATCTGGGTTAAAAACAAAACACTCAAACTTAGAAGGATAATTTTGTTTTAAATGACAGTCCCCCAGCCACCTGAGAAGATGCCCAGGCTAATGTCCTTCCATAAATTTTGATGAATTGAAATAATTATCCTGCTGCACCGAGAGAAAGCTGCTCCTTCCTCCTTTCCACCCTATGCATGCTCTGCTAAGGCTGGTGCTGTCCTGGGGACTTTCCCCTCTACTCAATTTGCTCTCCAGCCTTCTACAAAACATAATGTTCTCTCCTATATACAGGTCACTCAGTACTATCTAAACCAGTGATTTTCCACCTGTGTGCCATTAGGGGGTCTTAGGTGTGCTGCAAACATTTTGAAAAGATCATTAATTAAATTATTTTCAAAAGAAGTTCAAAGTATATTCATTTTTTCACTCTTTTTTTTTTTTGATCAACATAATTTAAGTGTGCCACAGAAATTTAACTATAGGTTCAAGTGTGCCATGAGATAAAAAGGGGTGGAAAACACCGGTCTAAATGGTTAGGTGCTGAGTGGTATTATCAGTGTGGCATATGCTGGGTTTTAGAGTCAGATGGCTCTATGGCCTTGGGAAATATATCAGAAAAAAAGTAGATTTTTAGCTTTAAATCACACAACCCCTCTCCCCCAAATAGTGGCTTATGAAAAATATAATAAATTATCTGATATTAGCCTAGTCTGGAGGGAGGTAATACCTGGCCTTCATGCAGCACATTCACTGTGTTAGGACCAGTACATGGGTTTCTCTGGTCATTTCTTGGTGGTCTCCAAAATCAAATATGCCCTTGGAGTGTCTTTTATTCACTCCAAAAATATCAAATACTACTGTATTTCAGGGACTATTCTATGCTATTTGGGGGGATATAAAAACACACATAGGCCCTGCCTAGAAAGTCAAAACAAATATGACAGTCAAAAAAAATGAACATGGAGACATATAACTTTAGCACAAGGGTAACTAAGAACTTTAAAAAAGGCGTAGATACTGTGTTATGGAAATATAGGAGATAGGATAATCTCTGCATTTAGGACAGAAAAGGTAACAAAGAAAGAGGAAGAGTTATGGCCAGAAGTATGAGCAGGACTGGACCACGGGGGCAGGAGTACAGGTGGCTCCTGACAGAATAGAGATCACAAGCCAAAGAGCATCACCAGAAAAGCTACGGAAGGGCATCTAAGCATAAGCTGCCCGAAGGCGACTAGGTGTCCCAGAAACTAGAAGAATAGGGAAAAGGGGGTGAGGGGAAGCTCCCCTAGAAGTTCCCATCACCCTCCCACCTATGTCAGAGCCAAATACTGTGGCCCAAGGCCACCCTCGACCTCGGGAGGTTGAGAAAGTGGCTCTTTAGCTCTTCCAACCCCTACAAAGGAGATGGATGGGGACGAGGGGGAGGGAGCGTGAGGGTTTAGCAGCCCAGGATGTCTATCACAGCAAGTCACTTCATCTTTCAGGGCCCCTGATTTCTCCTCTGAAAATGGGAATAATGATGCCTTCCTAGTGGGCCTATTGTGAGGAGTAAATGAAACATGAAACACCTATGTGTGTCCCAGCATCCAGCACAGAATAGCAGCCCAACGTGTCCCTCTTCCCTCGGAGTTTGTGTTTCTGAGTCACATCTAGTTTTTGCTCTCTGTGATTATGGACCAAATGTGACATTTACAATTATGACAAGTTAATTGACAGGATAATTGATTTTGCCCTCATTAAATAGGGACTCTTCTTTCTTTCTTTTTTTTAAACAAGAGATAAAAATAGTTTTAATTATGAATGTATACATATGCAAGGGAGTTCACAGAGAAAACAATGTGTCTCCTGGAGGGAGCCAAATGACTGAGGCTGATCTCCCACCTTAGGCTGATCAAAGGGAAAGGGCCTTAGGTGCTCTGGGGAGGAGGGTGGGGGCAAGTGAAGGGAAAGCAGACCAGGAAAAGTACTGTAAACAGTCTTCTTCTTGGTCCTCCTATCCAGGAAAGACACTTTGACAAAAGAAATTTTATAAATATAAATTCACAAAAAGAAAATTTTTCTGTGTTTTAGAGATTTTCCTGCATCCGCTGGTTCTCAATAACCTTTAGCTGAAAATAATCCATGTGAAAGGGGCATATTTTAGGGTGACTTATCCTTCAGCTACTTTTTGAGTGTTCCCAACCTTCCCTCCCACCAAAGCCCACCTCTGCACTATGCCTGTAGTGAGATACCCTCCTCTCCCCATAGGAGATCCCAGTAGCAAAGGTATAGGATTCTGACCCAGAGCATTTTCGGCACCATAGTGGCAGTTTTTGTTTTTTAGTCTTCCCTTGGCCTGTATGAGACTGTACCTGTGGCCTCCTCTCCCAACAGCTTACAGCTTTGCTTTGGGTGAAGGATCCGGCTTCCTGCTCTGCCCACCATCACCACCCCACCCCTGCAGTGGTCCCTAATGACACCCTACAGGCCTGCACTACCCACCAGGCTCTCTCTAGTCTCTCACCCTGATCTTTCTGGTGGACATGTTTCTCTTTCTTATAGTAAGAGAGTGGTCACAGCTACACTTCCCTTGCCCACAGAGTTTGTGTTGCAGAGCTCAAGGCACCATTGCCCGCATTCTGAAGTCAAGGCCCCACCAACACTCCACCTCACCCTCACCACACTTGGATGTTTACGTGCCGCAGACTTGACTCATTGTGGAGAATTATGCCAGAGAGTCCGAGCAGTAAAGGGGACAGGAAAAGGGGATTGGAGTTGAAGATGTGGGTATCCGAAGGAGACATAAGATTTACACGGTTTCCTCTCAGGATCAGGAAGTGGTGACAGCTTTGTTGGTCTCTGGAGTACGGCTTAGTAAGACACCTTATCTTGTCAAAGCCCATGTTCAAGCTTGGCCTCAAGGCAGTCACACTATTTGCTTTCCAAGATAATTAAAATCTCAGTAGCGAGTACTATAAGCTCAAAAGACCATGGGGCTTTCCTTAAATGCTCCAGACTATGAGTGGACCTAGGACGTTTATATGATCCATGTAAAGAATTTCAGATGACAGAGATAGAAATTCTCATCCACCTTATAGAAAAGTAACGTAGCTTAAATTTGACTTAAATAAAAGAAACATGACATTTCTTACACTAATATAAAATTGACATCTCCTTCAATTTATGTGACATGATGGGAATGTTATGCTACTTTTTCAGCCTGTAAATACCCTATAAACATATATAAAAGAAGTAATGGCTGGGTCATCCATCATCAAAGGGGAAAACATCCAATAAGATGTGAGCATATAAATTGTGATGGATGTGTTACTTAGTTCAATGTAAGTATTTCACGTTATATATCAAATCAGTACACAAAAACCCATAAATGCATCAATGTATATAGTTATGATTTCATAAAAAAATTTAAAAAAATCTGAGTATATACAGCACAGATTTAATTTATTGTTGACATTGGTTCAAGGAACAGTCAAAGTCATTGGCACCTTACTTATAATATGTTGGGTCCACACTCCTTACCCAACATGTAGTGGCAGTAGGATGTATGATGAAGCTCCTGTTTGTCATTAAAATTCAGAAAGATAATTCTTGATTCCAGAACTAAAACTATCATTATCTGTTTTATCTTGATGGAATGGTGATTACAGACTAAGCCCCTGGCTAATTTTGAATAATGTCAACACATGAAAAGCATTCTCTCCTTTGAAGAAACATGGGTAAGTTAGAACAAATTTTTCATGCATTAAGAAGTATTAATGTGTTTTAAGCCAGTATGTGATACCAAGATTTAAACTGCAGTACTTACATTTGGAGAAATTCTCATTTGGCTCTAACTCCTGTCTTCTCTGAGACTACTACAAGTTTCCAGAGCCAGTGAAAGCACCTGTAGGGTAGAAAAACCAATGCAGTGAATGTGGTTTAGCAAGTCCTTTGTACAATTATTCTTGGCACTGAGCACCCCTGGCATGGCAGGTGTATCTGGCTGAATCTGTCTGGTTTTCCTCATGCTGCACACTCTGGGATGGGTGATCAGAGACTACTGAGACAGCACTGGGATAACATCCCTTCTTGTTACAGCTCCATTCTGCTCAAGCAGTCCTCACAAACGGGAACCCTTAGAAACAAGCTCCTATTGTGATCTAAAACCACCTCTCTCCTTCAGGTTCAGTGTGGAAAGTCATAACACACAAGGGAAGGACAGGTCTCTCCTAGGCACTGCCTATACATATACAAATGTGTGTACATTTGATCATAGTGGTTATCCTATAATGTTGTTCCCAGCAAGACAGTCTGTCATAGAATTTTGGTATGTATGTACATGTATATGTCCTTGTAGGCAAGGATTCCTAGCTATTTACCATGTGACAATTCCACCTTTGTGTATGAAAAAGATGGGCTTGATATCACCTGAATAAAGCCTTGGAATGCATAGTATTCCAAGGCTTGCAACATTCCATTCTCAAGAGAGAATTCATATAAAATCAAAGGCGGGGTAGAAAATGTCTAATTGCTGCAGTCTTTTCTTTGCCCTGTGTCATCAGAGTTTTACCAAGCTTATTTTGTAGAGAAAACTAACAGAAGAAAGAAAATCTAAGCATTTATAACAGAATACCATCACTGCAGATTAACTTGAGTACAAAGGAAGGAGGTGGTCACCTTAGCTGGGGGGACGCAAAGAACAAACCATGTACCTGGCCCATGGCTGACTTCATGTCTGTCTCCCAAGACTGGGAGATGGGAAGAAGACTTTCACTGTTTTAACATGTGAACCACAGGGGAGGAAACTTCACCAGCAGAAGGCTAAGCAACCAGTGTGGGCAATGTATGATATTAATGTTACCTTGAGTATAAAATAAAAAGGGCTTTGTTGAAAAAAGCTTCTACCTGAAGTCTGTTTCTTAAAATTCTCATCCTTTTATTTATGTCTTATAAAAAGAACCTACTAAGTATTTTAGAGCATGGTAAGGAAAAGAGAGTTACCCTTGAACTTAAGCCAAAATTAGTTGTGAATTATTATATTTACTTTGTAAACAAGGAAACCGAGGCTTAGAAACTCTGGAACTTTCTCTTTCCTGACATCCCTTTTGACATTAGGGTACACACAGAAATTGGTCACTTTGGTACAGCACATTTTGATACAGTTCTTTCTGTCTTTCATTATTTAATGCAGATTGAATTTGAATCTAATACAATGTTTTTAATATCAAGCATTTCCAGATAAAGGAGAAGCTCTACATTGCAAAAGGTGCCTGTGTTGTTACAGGAATCATCCTACAGGGAACTGGGATCCTATCAAAATGGCCCATCAAACAAAATGAGACAGAAGTATGTTAGGTCTGTCCAGATGTGCCCTGGTCCCCCATTCCCAGTGTCTAGTATAAGTATTGGTACCAAGTCAAGTGGGGGGCAGAGTGATCACAGGTACACAGCAGTCCCACACAAGCAGTTTGTCACAGGAAAAAGAAAGAAGCTGATGAAGTGAAAGTGAAAAAGGAAGCTGCACGAAATGCCACAAAGTAGAACTACATTCCAGAGAGAGAGGAATGGGTCAGTCTCCGGGAGCAGTTTTTCTTCCTATGCTTGTGTCCTCCCTGGAGTCCTTCACAAAAGCTCCACCCACACCAGGCTAATTAGATGGTAATGAGCCCTTGATCAGCTACGGTCACTGGGAACTCCTTATTGTGTATGTTCCCACCTGCAATTTGGTTCCTGCTTTCCACCTTTGCCACCTGTTTACCCTCCACCAGACCTAACAAAGTATGCTAGATAATTAAGAGAGTAATTGGGGACTGGCATATGGGCCAGAGCCCTCAGGAGTCCCTACCCAGAGCCCCGTCCTAGCTCCACACGCTGACTCCTAACCATCCACATTTTGTGCTGAGCTCTGTTCATATCTGGATGCTGGGAACATGACCCCTGTCCCCACTCCCAGGCATCAGTCCTGTGTCCACAATATGGATGTGGGTTCTTCCTGTTCCCACCTGCTGATGATGTCCTGGTGGCAGAGCTCCTACCAGCAGTACCCAGTATTGGCAGGGAAGCCATAAATGCTGATGTAGTTGACTACATTTTGGGCCTCACCCTGCTAGGTCTGCCTTGCTAACAGTCAAAGGTGCTATTCCAGGGGGGTTCAGACACCCAGCCTCTGAACGACCTCAAGGGTGAGAGATCAGTAGTGTGAAGCAGCACGGTCACACATCCACAACAGGGTGGGAGGCTCCAGTCTAGGTCACACAGATGAACAGAGGTTGTTTTACAACCAATGTTTCTGATTTCTAATTCCATCTCTTTCCACAGGCCACAGAACTACAGAAGGTGAAGGGTAAGGCAAAAGGAGTGACTGGTTTGGAAGACTCAGTAACAGAGCAGTTGGCAGGAAGAAAAGAAGCCAGGCCGCCTTAGCTTATAGCACCAAGCACACTGACCACAGAAGCTGTAGTGCAGCAAGAGAATGGTATCCAGCACAAAGAAATTACACAGCCACAACCCAGAGGGTGGGATTCACCACTCTCAAGCCTCAAAGGAGGGAGAGGACATCAAGCAGATTATATTATACTAGGCCACTGCAACCTTTAGGATCCTCCTCTCCGGGATACATCTGTTCTTTCTGACAGCTACAGTCCCATGTACTTTATTTTGCTCACTTAATTTGTGTCTAAATCAGAGGTGGTCACTTTAATCCCCCAATCTTTGAAAGGTGGAAGAGTCATTGTTGGACGCACTGAGCAAAGTCTTAAAGGATAAACAAGATACAGGTGAGATGTGCAGGCAGATGTTCAGGTGCTCCCTGGCTAGAACAAACCCCCCACTGAAGTCGGCCTGGATCTTACTATGCATCCTTGTGAAGTGCTGAGCAATCTTTCAAAGCTGACCTCCTTCTCAAAGGGCAGGGGGTCAGGATCCTCCAAATCTGGGAGGTCACTGAGGCCCCAACCAAGTTCTTCATCTATTCTCTTTTCAGGTTCATTATGCCCGTTGCTGCTTTGTTTGGTTGTTAATATTATTGAAATATAGTTTATGTGCCATAAAAATTCACCCTTTTAAATACACTT
This sequence comes from Galagoides demidoff, assembly GCA_963574575.1. Taxonomy (NCBI): domain Eukaryota; kingdom Metazoa; phylum Chordata; class Mammalia; order Primates; family Galagidae; genus Galagoides; species Galagoides demidoff. Next base: position 34,299 of record CAUYQV010041535.1, read on the forward strand.
CAGGGATTTTTTTTAGTATACTCATAATATTCTGCAACCATCTACACTATCTAATTCTAAAACCTTTTCATCATCCCAAAAGAAACCCTTTACCTTGCACATTAGCAATCACTCCCTGTTCCCTCCTTCCCCAGCTCCTGGCAACCAATCATCCACTTTCTTTAGATTTATCTGTTCTGAATATGAGTAACATCAAGCAATGTGTGGCCTTTTGCATCTGGCTGTTTTACACAGTTCACCCATGCGATGGCATATGTCAGTACTTCATTCCTGTTTATGGCTGAATAGCATTCCATTATGTAGAAAGACCATGTTCTGTTTAATCTGTTCATCCATTAATGACATTTGGGTTGTGTCTACTTTTTGGGTTAGATGAATAATGTAAGACATTTCAGACATTTTATTTGTCTGAAAATGTTTTTAAAATACCCTCAAAAAGTTCTTTTAAATAAAACACTTTGGCTTTTATGACTTTTGTCTCTGGGAATTATTTTGGTCCTTTGTAACTCTTAAACATCTTTAGAAACCTAATCTTCCCAAGGTGATGGGTTACTTGTTTGACTTAAGATTTTCTACCAAGGTGAAGAGAAAGCAGAATAATCTTTTTCAAAATAATATCAGACTATACATCAATAATGGTTGGTCACTCGAAGTGACACATTTCCATGAAGCCAACTTGCAGTTCTTTAATTGGGGAAATCAACCAAAAAGACACCAACTCCTATTCCTTAAATAGTCTTTATTCTTTAGCCTTAAAATTTTTAATCTTTTTTTTTCTATCTTAAGCAATTTGAAAGTTGTTATGACCCAGTACAGTGTTTCATGCCTACAATCATAGCACTTTGGGAAGCCAAGGCAGGGGATTGCTTAAACCCAGGAGTTTGAGGTCGCAGTGAGCTATGATTGATGCTACTGTACTCTAGCCTGGGCAAAAACATGAGATCCTGTCTCAAAAAAAGAAAGAAAGAAAGAAAAGAAAAGAAAAAAGGGGAAAGAAAGAAAGAAATTTAAATCAAAGATTTTATTCTTTTCTTAAATTTTAACAAAAATCTCAAAAAGAAAAAAAAATTCTATCTGCTGTACAATATTCATTACAAAAATTAATGCTATGTCAAAAGTAAGTTCAAAACAAATGTCAAATTAAAAAATAAATAAGTAAATAAATGTACATTTGACAGTTGGGGAAAATTAAGAACTATTTGGGTAGTATTTCTTGAAAAATGGCATACACTGGAGATTTAAAAATACAGAATTTTATTCAGACAGTGCCTAACATACAATGCTTTGATCTATAATTTTTCAACTCTGCAATGGTGCAAAAGCAATATGCATTCAGTAGTAACTATGTAGGTACCATACAATCATTCTATTTTCACTTTCAATAAGCATTCAATGGTATGTGTTTATCATAAAATAGGTTTGCATAAGCTAATTTTGCTCAATTGTAAGCTAATGTGTTCTGAGCACACATAAGATAGGATAGGCTAAATCTATGATGTTCAGTAGGTTAGGTATATTAAATGCATTTCCAAAAGTATTTTTAACTTATAATGAGTATTTCAGGACATATGTGCGTTGTTCCCATTGTAAGCCAAGGAGCACCTGCCCTGAGTCTTCTAACTCTCCCTGTTATCAGAGGATCTCATATTTCACTTTTTGCCTTGATTTGGGCCTTTAGTTTTTCTTTTTTCTTTTTCTTTCCTTCTTTCTCTCTTGTTCCTTTGTTGTTGTTGTTTTGTTTTGTTTTTCTAAAGTCATATTTCTAGAAATGCAATGTATGCTAAGATTAAAGAATATTGTTTTCGAGATAAGTTTTGCTAATAACATTGTATTATTCAAAGGAATAACAATAATCTGCTGAAGCTGGTTAATAAAAGCTATAGATTCTTTGTTTCCTAGACCTAGATTTTCTGACAGAAGTGCCAACATTCATGCTGGCCCCACCTCACTGGAAGAGCTAAGAATCAATGAATCATAAAATGGAATACAAAAAGGAAAGAGAAAGAAAGTAAGAGAAAAAGAAGGCAACTAATACTGGTGGCAAAAGATGTTCAAATGCTACAGAACCATTCAGCATCAGTTTGTTCAATTCTTGACTTCACCTGTAAGTTATTTGGTGGCACTGAACAAATCATTTAGTTCTCTGTTGCCTTAGTTTCTTATTAGGGCTAATATCCCTGACCCTTTAAAAAGTTCAAATAGCACTGAAGTAGAAAATTGGAAAGGCTAAGCCTAGTGCCTGTAAAGTATATTTACAACTCCCTGGAGCAAGGCAGGTTGGAGCTAAAAGTATCATTATTTTTGTAGTTAGAAAGTCAGAATCCATCCTCCATCATGATTTAAGCCTTTGAAAGAGTTCTTTGTTTTTCTGCCTAAGCTTTGGCCCATAGGGAAAAATATTCTGTCTTTCAAAAAGTTTCTTTCATAAACAGGTCATTCTTTTTAAGTGGGTTTCACTGACTATGTTTATTAACATGTAGTAACACTTAAGGAAGGTTTGATTTGGTACTGGGAATAAAGCAGTGTGGGCATCCTGCCACTCCTTAGCCTAAAAAGAAATATTGTTTAGAACAAGCCCTGAGGCATTCAGAGAAGCCAGCACATTGCAAGTTGCTGCCTGGGTCTTGCATCACTCAAATCAAGCAGTACAAACAATGATGGATGTCCCAGGGGCCCTTCATCCTAGACAAAGACAGTGATGAAAATTACTCAGCTTTTCTTAGTCACTGAAATGATTTCACCAAAGAGACATCTCTGTCAATAAGGGAAGGAAAAATATTCATATTGATAAACAGCAGAAAATTTAATTTAACAAGCCATCTTTGATGTTTTCTTTCTGTCCATGTAGTTGAATTCTCTTCTGTTCTCTATGTTAAACATCTCCATCTTTGATTGATGTCATATCTGAGTCTTCTAACTCTCCCTGTTATTTTCCTCTGATCGCATATCTCATTTTTTGTCTTAATTTAGGCCTTCTGTTTTTCTTTTTCTTTCCTTCTTTCTCTCTTTCTTCTTCCTCTTTCTTTTTATGTTGTTTTGTTTTGCAAGAAATGGAAAGCCATTTGATGAAGGCTCTCTCTAGAGATTTCTGAGCCTTAATAAGTCTTATTGTATTGTCATCCATGAAATTCTTTACAAAGATAAAATCCAGTTAGGATGTACCCCAAGAGCAGTTTTGAATGAAGAAAGTTAGTTAGGAAAGGGTGACTGGCTGCTGCATGGGTGAGTGGGAAGGAGGTCAATCAAGTTGGCCTCTAGAGTGGCAAATGGAACAAGTGAAGGTGACTAGTTGAGGAGGTCTTGTCATTATTCTTCATTGGGATTTTGTCCCAATCACCAGCAAAGTCCAAATCTTCTGCCTTAAAGAAAGGATATGTACTGCCTTCCTCTCAGCTCCACCAAACGTCATTCCAGAAATGAGATTCTGCCTTGCCTTGTGACCTCAGAAACTGACAGAAGATTTTTTAGAAACCAAGATATTAAACTCTGACAAAGGTTTGATGCACCACCATCCCAGGGCTGAATGAAAATCTTTAGAAGTCCTGAGCATTAAAGAGATTATGTTTTACATCCTACCACAACCCACCATATGTAATACTTTTTTTTTTTTAACTTTATTCAATTGAATGGGTAGGAAAAGCTGAGACACACTCAAGTATGGATCCCACCCCAGGCATAGTACCCTGGGAAAGGAATCCCCAACACCCACCCTCCTCCTGCGGAAAAGAAGATTTGAAGTCTGGACCACATACATGGTAAATGCCCTAACTCTGAAGTTCCCCACACCTTGGCTCTCAATTCACCAATTCTGGGAGCAGGGGAGATTAAGTATATGTGAGTATCTCTAGTGTTTTTTTAACCTTTTTTAATCTCATGGCACACTTGAACCTATAGTTAAACTTCTTCCTCAGCACACATAAATTATGTTGATGAAAAAAAAAAGAATGTATTTACTGTGCTTTGAACTTCTTTCAAAAATAATTCAATCAATAAGCCTTAAAATTTTCATGGCACACACCTCTTACAGTACACCAGTGTGCCATAACACATTGGTTGAAAATCGCTGCTCTAAGCCATGAGAAAAAAGTGGCAGTCTTGTATAGGCACACAGGCGCTCTCAGAAGCTAAGAGTGATGCTGAGAAGGAGCTTAAAAAAATGCAACTTGAGGCAGAGTATGGTGGCTCACACTTGTAATCCTGGTACTCTGGGAGGCCAGTGTGAGTGGATTGCCTGAGCTCATGAGTTTGAAACCAGCCTGAGCCAGAGCAAGACTCTATCTCTAAAAATAGCCAGGCATTGTAGCCTGTAGTCCCAGCTACTTGGGAAACTGAGGCAAAAGGATCACTTGAGCCCAAGAGTTTGAGGTTGCTATGAACTATGATGCCACGGCCCTCTATCAAGGTTGACCAAGTAAGGCTCTGTCTCAAAAAAAAAAAAAGTAAAAATAAAAATGGCAACTCCAAAAATACTCTGAAATAAAAAATAAATTTAAATTTTAAAAGGAGGTAATAAGGTAAAATTAAGTCGTATGGATGAAGCTTAAGCCAGTAAAACTAGTGTCCTTATAAGAGATGAATTAGGACACAGATATTTTGCTTATGTGGAGTAAATATCATGTAAAGACATAGCAAGAAGTTAATCACCTAAAAACCTAGCACAAGGTCTCAGAAGAAACCAAACAGGCCAACACCTTACTCTTTTACCCTACAGAACTGTGAAAGAATACATTTCTGTTATTTAAGCCACAAAGAAAAAAATGCCACTCCCTGTTTCTCCCTAAAAGGGGGTTATGTCATCCATCAAGTACCCCAACTTTTATAGCTACCATCTAAGAGGCTGCATCCTAAAAACCTCCTATCTCTGACAGCAGAAGGCACTAGGCATGTACAAGCCTCCCTAGATCACAGAACAGAAAGATGGTTTTAAATGGGCATGGAAACACTCCCCTGGAGGCAGTCCAGAAAAGAGAATGGAACACTGAAGTTTTCATTTTTCTCTCTAAAAGTGGTTTACTGAATACTTACCCAGTGGCTACTTGACAACATGGCTTCTAATGAACTTACATAGAGCAGGTAACAAGGAAGACAAATAGTAGTCCTCTCTCTGGCAGTGTGAGCCTGGGCTTCTCACACCTTTCCTTACTCTAGTGATAAATCAAGGCCTAACCCATTTTACCCACGCACTGAGTGCCACAACTTTTTTTTTTTTTTTTGAGGCAGAGTCTCACTTTGTCACCCTCAGTAGAGTGCCATGGTGTCACAGCTCACAGCAACCTCAAACTCTTGGGCTCAAGTAATTCTCTTGCCTCAGCCTCCCAAGCAACTAGGACTATAAGCATCCACCACAATGCCTGGATACTTTTTAGAAAAGCAGTCTCACTCAGGCTCAGACTGGTCTCGAACTCATGAGCTCAGGCAGTCCACCCACCTCAGCCTCCCAGAGTGCTAGGACTACAGGCATTAGCCACCACACCCAGCCTACTGAGTGCCACAACTTATATAGCATCCACCCAAGAGACAGTCTCCTTAAGGACTTAGCTCTGGGAGTTAGTGAGGTATTACATTCTCAAGTGGTCTTAAACCAAAGAAAACAAAGAGGAGGACATATAGGTCTATTTTCACCAGCTCTTTCCTGGATCATAGGGTGCAGCCTGATCCCAAGTTATAGGCATCTGTCACAGATCCTCTCCCTGGCATCATACAGACAGCATGGAGAGTAGGAGATAAGCACCTACACTCAGCTTCACCATGAGGATAGTAGAATCTGGAATACATACCCAGCACCATAATCTTTCTAGCTACATTTAGAAGGTTTGTCTTCTACATTATTGCTGTCAGGGTCCTGATAAGATGTGACATATCCTAAAACAGAGATAAACACAAAGATTTGAAAGGCACCTTAAAGTCTCCTGCTAGACAAATTGGTAATATCCTTCTTCCATACAATACTGGTCTGACAAGATCAGGAGAGACAGATGTCTTATTGAATACAGAGAAACTAATACAGAGTGTCAAGAAAAATAAACAGGGAAATATATTTCAAATAAAAGAATAAGATTAATCTCTACAATTGACCCATGAGATGTGGAAATATGTGACCTACCCAACAGAAAATTCAAAATAATAATCATAAAGATGCTCACCAAAGTCAGGAGAGCAATGGAAGAACAAACTAAGAATTTTGACAGATATAGGAAGTACTAAAAAGTATCAAACAGAAGTCATAGAGCTGAAGATTACTACAACTGAATTGGAAAATTCAATAGAGGAATTCAACAGAAGATTAGATCAAACAAAAGAATCACTGAACTTGAAGACATGTCACTAGAAATTATCCAATCTGAAAAGAAAAAATAAAAAAAGAATGAAAATGAGTGAAGTTAGCGTATGAGACATATGGGACACCATCCAGCAGGAAAACTTACAAATTATTTGTATACAAGAAGGAAAAGACAGAAAGAAAACATATTTAAGGAATTAATGGCAGAAAATTTCCCAAACTTGGGGAAGATATTAATACATATCCAGGAAGGCCAAAGAACACCAAATAAGGTAAATCCAAAGAGACCCACTCCAAGACACATCATAATCAAATTGTCATAAGTTAAAAACAAAGGGAGTCTTGTAGACAGCAAAGAAAAAAATGAATTGTTATGTACAAAGGAACCCCTAAGATTATAAGCAGATTTTTTTAGCAGGAATCTTGCAGGCCAGAGGGAATGGGGTGATATATTCAAAATCCTGAAAGAAAAATCTGCCAACCAAGAATACTATGCTCAGAAATCCTGTCTGTCAAAAATAAAGGGCTGACAAAGACTTTCTCAGACAAACAAAAGCTGAGAGCGCTTATCAACACTAGACCTACCTTAAAAGAAATGCTAACAATAGTTCTTTAAGCTGAAGGAAGAGGACACTTATAAATAACATGAAAACATACAGCTTACTGGTAAAGGTAATTACACTGTCACCCCCAAACACTCTAACAGTCTAATGGTGATTGGTAAATCATTTACATCTTTGGTATAAAGGTTAAAAGGCAAAACTATTCATCATTATGGTGGCGTCTGCCTGTAACCTCAACACTTTATGAGGCCAAGGTAAGAGGAATTCTTGTGAACAGGAATTTGAGACCAGCCAGGGCAACATAATAAGACTCTATCTCTACAATTAAAAAATTGGCATGCACCTGTAGTCTCACTATTTAGGAAACAGAGGTTAAAGGATCATCTGAGCCCAGAATATTGAGACTGCAATGAGCTATGATCATGCCACTGCATTCCACTGTGGGCAACAGGGCAAGAACCCCTCTCCAAAAAATAAAAAAAAAAAAATTTTTTTAAAAATCACAAAACTATTAAAAACAACCATAGCTACCACAATTTGTTAAGGAATACAAATTATAAAGAGATGTATATTGTGACATAAAAAGCATAAAATGTGTGAAGTGGAGTAAAAGTGTAGAGTTTGTGTATGTTATCAAAATTAAGTTTTATTAACTCAGAATAGGCTGTTATGTTTTATGTAACCATTAGTGTAGTGACAAAGCAAAATAGTTAAGAAAAGATAAGAAAAGATGCAAAGCATGCCACCATAGCAAGTCTTCAAACCACAAAGAAAACAAGAGGAGAAGATGAAAGGATCAAAAGATATACAAAACAACCAGGAAAAAAATTAACAAATGGTACTCATAAGTCCTTACCTATAAATAATAATTTTGAACTTAAATGCATTAAATTCTCTAATCACAGCATAGAGTGGCTGAATGGATTTAAAAGAAAAAAACACAACTATATGCTGTCTATAAGAGCCTCACTTCAATTTAGGAGACTCACAGCCTGAACCTGAAGGGCTAGAAAAACATTCCATGTAAATGGGCTTGGCACCTGCAGCACAGTGATTACAGCACCAGCCATATACACTGAGGCTGGCAGGGCCAGCTAAACAACTGCAACCCAATGTGGGCCAGCTAAACAACTACAACAAAAAAATAGCCAGGCATTGTGGCAGGAGCCTATAGTCCCAGCTACTGGGGAGGCTGAGGCAAGAGAGTTGCTTAAGCCCAAGAGTTTGAGGTTCCTGTGAGCTGTGACACCACTGCACTCTACCAAGGGTGACATAATAAGACTCTGTCTAAAAAAAAAAAAAAATCCATGCAAATGGAAACCAAAAGAGAAAACAGGGGTAGCTATTACTTATTTCAGACAAAATAGATTTTAGCCAACAACTGTAAGAAGGTCAGTATATAGTTATAAAAGGGAGAATTCATCAAGAGGATGTAATAGTTTTAAATATATATGCACCCACCATTAGAGTATCTAAATATATAAAACAAACATTAGAGATCTGAAGGGCAATATAGACTGCAATATAGTAGGAACTACTACTGCAAAATAGTAGGAAATTTCAGTAATAGACATCATCTAGACAAAAAAAAAAAATCAGTAAGAAAACAATGAATTCAAACTACATTTGGAACTTACAGCCAGATTGTTCTTCAAACACCAAAAGAGGCAAGAAAAGCTTCATCTTTTACTGCTGTACCAATTTTAATAAAAGGATTCATTGTATAAAATTTGGATTCATTCAAAATCTGCACTTAAGGAACAAAAAGACCACAAGTTTCCTTAAGGCTGCAGTTTCTTCATTCCTACAGCAAATGGACCCGACAGACATTACAGAACTTTCTACCCAATAGCAATAGAACATACATTCTTACATTTTTTTCAAATGAAAACAGAACATTCTCCAAGATAGGTCATATGTTAGGCAAAAGAAAAATAACTCTTAATAAATTTAAGATTGAAATCATATAAAATATTTTTTTTTTGTAGTTTCTGGCCACGGCTGGGTTTGAACCCACCACCTCCAGCATATGGGGCTGGCACCTTACTCCTTTGAGCCACAAGTGGCCCCCATATAAAATATATTTTTCCAACCACAATGGTACAAAACTAGAAATAAATAACAGGAGAAATCATGGAAAATTAACAAATATGTAGAAATTAAACAATATGATTCTGAACAACAATTGGATTAAAGAAAAAATCAAAAGGAAAATTTAAAATATGTTGAAAAAAATAAGAATGAAAACACCATATACCAAAATATGACATGCAGCAAAAGCAGTTCTAAGGGAGAAGTTTTCCGAATTAAATAGCTACATCAAAAAAGAAGAAAGATTTCAAACAAGCATCCAAACATTACACTTCAAGAAACTAGAAAAGGAAAACAACCTAAGCTCAAAGCTATCAATATTTAAAAAAAAAAAAAAAAACAAAGATCAGATCAGAAATAAATGTGATGAATAGTAGAAAAACAACAAAACAGTTTTTTGAAAACCAAACAAAATTAACACATCCTTAGCTAAACTAAGAAAAATAGAGAATATTCAAATAAATAAAATCAGAAATGAAAGAGGAGACATTAGAATTGACAATATGGCAATACATAGGATCATAAGAGAGTAATATACACCAACCAGTTTTTACATAATTTAGAAAAAAATGGATATATTCCTAGACACATACAATTTATCAAGACTAAATTATGATGAAATAGATCAATCTGAATAGACTAATAGTGAATAAAGAGACTGAATCAGTCATTAAAAGTCTCCCACCAGAGAAAAGTTTAGGACTAGATGGATTCACAGCTAAAGTATGCAAAACATTTAAAGAATACCCATCTTTCTCAAACTCTTCTGAAAAACTCAAGAGAAGGAAATACTTCCAAATGCACTTGATGAAGCCAGCATCACCTTGATACCCAAACCAGTAACACTACAAGAAAACTATATGCTGAATTCATTGATGAACATAGATGCAAAAATCCTCAACAAAATACTCAAAAACTTAATTTAACAGCATACTAAAAGGATCATTCACCACAATCAAGTGGAATTTATTCCTGAGATGCAAGAGTGATTCGGCATACTCAGAGGAATTAATATGATTCACCATATTAGCAGAATGAAAGAAGAAAAGTCATATGATTATCTCAAGAGATAGAGGAAAAGCATTTTAAAAATTTCAACATCCTTCCCAAATAAAAATTCTCAATAAATTAGGCATAGAAAGAATGTTTCTCAACAAAATAAAGGCCATATATGACAAGCCCACAGTTAACATCATACTCAGTGATGAAAGATTAAAAACTTTTCCTCTAAAATTGGGAGCAAGACAAGAGTTCCCACTCTCACCACTTTTGTCAATATGGTACTGGAAGTCCTAGCCAGAGTAATTAGGCAAGAAAGAGAAATAAAAGCCATCCAAATAAAAAAGGAAGAAGTAAAATGATCCATTTGCTGTAAAAATAATCATATTCTTAGATAACCCTAAAGACTCCACAAAATAACTGTAGAAAAAATAAAGAAACGCAGTAAAGCTGCAGAATACAACATCAACTTACAAAAATCATTAATGCTTTTATACATTAACAAGGAACAATCTGAAAGTGAAATTTTTTTGAAATCACATTTAAAAAAGCATCAAAAAAAAATTCTTAGTAATGAATTTAGCCAAGGAGGTGAAAGATCTGTACACTTAAAACTATAAAATACTGGTAAAATAAATTGAATAAGACACAAATAAAAAAGATATCTCATGTTCATGGAATGAAAGACTCAATATTGTCAAAATGTTCATATTACCTAGAGTAGTCTACAGTTTCAATGCAATTATAATCATTGAATCATAGGAAAAAAATCCTAAAATTCATATAAAACAAAAACAACCCAGAATAGCTAAAGTAATCTTAAGCAAGAAGAAAAAAAACTAAAAGCATCACACTTCCTAATTTTGAAATACAGGCAGTCTCTTGGTTCTATACTTATGAATGGGTTCCCAAGCCTCCCCATACTGAAAATGCATTATTATTGAATAATTAAAGTAATAACTTAGGAACTAGTTTCTTCCATACATGTAAACAACCCTGCATGGTATAAGCAGCTCAGTGGTATAGCATTTTTTACTCTAGCAGCTAGTCTTATAGTTTATATGGTCACTCAATACATAGCATCACTTTCACCTTAATTTTTTATTCAATTTTGTGAATCTTTATGTATCCTCATGACCATACCTCCAAAGCAGAAGTCCATTACAAGTCCAGATAAGTCTTTAGTGAAGAGAAAGGTGATTGGAATGGAAGTGAAAGTAGAAAAAAGTGTTCAGAGAAAGGCCACATACCATCATTCATTGGGAAAGCATTAGGGTTTAGTAAAGGATAAAGTGAGAACAATGGAATATGTGAAAGGCAGCAACCTCAGTGAAAACATCAATTAATATTAAGCAGCTAAGTGGATTAATTAGTGAAATGGGAAGGTTATTATTGATTTAGTTCATAAATACTATGTAAATTTCAATGCACATAAACTACAAGAACATAGAAGAAGTGGACAATTTCCTGGATACATATAACCTCCCAAGACTCATCCAAGAAGAAAAAAACTTGTGAACAGAAAAATAACGAATGGTGAGATTGAAAAAGTAATGGAAAAAACACTCCAACAAAATGAAGACCTGAACCAACTGGATTCACAGCCAAGTTCTATCACATCTACAAAGAAGACCTGCTACCCATAATACAGAAATTATTCCATAATATTAAGAAGAAAAGAATTTTCCCAAATCATTCCTTGAAGCCAGTATCATCTTAATACCAAAATCAAAATCAGGACAAAACAACAACAACCACAACAAAAGAAAACTACACAGTAATATCCCTTATGAATATAGATACAAAATCCTCAATAAAATGTTAGCAAACCAGTCAGGAATGGTGCCTTATATCTGTAATCCTGGCAATCTGGGAGGCACAGGCAGGAAGATTGCTTGAGGCCAGGAATTTAAAAGCAACCTGAGCAACAGTGAGGCCACATCTCTACAAAAACTAGAAAAATTAGCCAGGCATGGTGGTGCATACCTGTAGTTTCAACTACTTGGGAGGCTGAGGAAAGCAGACTACTCCTCCTAGCCAAGGAGTTTGAGGCTGCAGTGATCTAGGATGATGCCACTATACTCTAGCTGGGGTGAGTAAATTTTTTATCAATCCTAGGAGATTGATATTCTTGGTAGAATCTTTGATGCTTTCTAGATACAAGATCACATTGTCAGTGAAGAGTGAGACTTCACTAGCAAGCGAGACTCTGTCTCAAAAAATAAAGAAATAAAAACTAGCAAACCAAATTTAAGAGCACATCAGAAAAATAATCCACAAGGACCAAATGGGCTTCATCCCCGGGATGAAAGAATAGTTCAAAATACATAAAATCAATAAATGTGGTTCACCATATAAACAAAAACAAAGACCATATGATCATCTCAATAGATGTAGAAAGAGCATTTAATAAAATTCAGCACACTTTCATAATAAAAACTCTTAACAAACAAGGCACAGAAGGAACATATCTCAAAATAATAAAAGCCATATGTGACAAACCCACAGCCAACATCACAGTGCACGGGGAGAACTGGAACAGGGCAAGGATGCCCACTGTCACCCTTCCATTCAGCATAGTACTGGAAATCCTGGCCAGTATAACCAGGCAAAAGAAAGAATAAAAGATATCCAAATCAGGAAACAGGAGGCCAAACTATGGGTCTTCACTGCCAATATGATCTTATATCTAGAAAGCATCAGAGATTCCACCAAGAGTCTCCTGGGATTAATAAATAAATTCAGCAAAGTCTCTGGATACAAAATCAATGTACATAAATCAGTAGCATTTTGATATACCAACAATAGCCAAGCTGAGAGTCAAATCAAAGACTCCATAACATTCACAATAGCTACAAAGAAGATGAAACACCTAGGAATATACTTATCTAAGGAAGTGAAAGATCTCTACAAAGAAAGAGGATGGAATCTGAGGAACAAAATCACAAAGGATACAAACAAATGGAAAAACATACCATGCTCATGAATAGGTAGAATCAACATTGTTAAAAGGTCCATATACCCAAAGTAACTTACAAATTCAATAGTTAGAAGATCAAAATAAGTATAACATTCCTATTAGCCTGGCACTAATGCAACATTACATGATAAACTTTAATATTATTTTTTGAAATCTCTCCAATCTCCTAACTAAACTTTTTATATGAGTTTGCTTTTATGTTCTATTTGTTCAAATTAAAAGAAAGCGCATAAGAGTTTCTGCAACTTATTATTATCCTATGGGGTTTTATTATCATTACAGTATTATACTATATTATTGTCATATATAAGCCATTATAGTATTGTTATTATACTTTCTACCACACTATGTATATGCACTTTCATCAAGGATCCAAGTTACATACAAACCCAACCTAAAGGCATCCTCAGAGATGTAGTTCATCCAAAACCCAGGGACCACCTGTATATTACAAAGCTATGGTAATCAAAACAATGTGGTACTGGCATAAAGACATTCACATAGACCATAGGAACGGAACAGAGAGTTAGAAATAAATCCACATACCTAAAGTCATTAGATCTTGAAGAACGTTGCTGCAAATACACAATGGCGAAAGCATAATCTCCTCTATAAATCAAAATAATACCATATGCAAAAATAAATAAATAAAATTAAATCATTATCTTATGCTATACACAAAAATCAACTCAAAATGAATTAAAGACTTAACTATAAGACCTGACACCATAAAACTTTTAAAGGGTACTGCTTGCTTCAGCAGCACATATGCTAAAATTGGAACGATACAGAGAAGATTAGCAAGATAGGTCTTGTGCAAGGATGACATGCAAATTAGTGAAGCATTCCATATTAAAAAAAAAAAAAACTTTTAAAGGAAAACACCAGGGAAAAGCTCCTTAACTTTGGTCTTGGCAATTATTTTTTGGATATGACACCAAAAGCACAGGCAATCAAAACAAACTACATCTCCAGAAGACCAAAAATCACATTACAACAAAGATATTTGTATCAGAATGTTTATTGCAGCCCAATTCATAATTGCTAGGTCATGGTGCCCATCGATCCACGAATGGATAAATAAACTGTAGTATATTTACACCATGGAATATTATGGAATATTATGCAGTCCTAAAGAAAGATGGAGACTTTACCTCCTTCATGTTTACATGGATGGAGCTGGAAAATGTTCTTCTTAGTAAAGTATCTCAAGAATGGAAGAAAAAGTATCCAATGTACACAGCCCTAATTTGAAACTAAATTACAGATTTCATAGGAAAGATGTAACCTAATTATAGTCTTAGAATATGGGGAGGGGTTGGGGGTAGGTGGGTGGAGGGAGGGTGATTGGTGGGGTCACCTCTATGGTTTATCTTACAAGGGTACAAGTGAATCTTTCTAAAAGCAGAGTACGAATGTCTTAATAACCAAGAAAATGACACAAAGGCTACATTAACCAGTTTGATGAGAGTATTTAGAATTGTGTATGAAAACACCACACTGTACTCTGTGATTGCCTTAATGTACACAGCTATGATTTAGTAAAAAAAAAAAAAAAAAAAACTACACCATAATAAAAAGTTTCTGCACAAAAGGGAAAAAATCAA
>CAUYQV010041536.1:0-13205 GCA_963574575.1 Galagoides demidoff
GAGTGGAGGGAAAGCTTCCTGGAGTGGAAGTGGGTGAGAGAAGAAGATGAATAGGTGTGGGCGAACATGCTTTATAAGGGATCCCAGTTAGTGTTCTTCAGAGGAATTAGGTGAACAATGGGACTCTTCTTTTTTTTGAGACGGAGCCTCAAGCTATCCCCCTGGGTAGAGTGCTGTGGCATCGCAGCTCCCAGCAATCTCCAACTCCTGGGCTCAAGCGAGTCTCCTGCCTCAGCCTCCCAAGTAGCTGGGACCACAGGCGCCCGCCACATGCCCGGCTAATTTTTGGTTGCAGCCATCATTGTTGTTTGGTGGGCTGGGCTGGATTCAAACCTGCCACCTTAGGTGTACGTGGCTGGCACCTTAGCCACTTGGGCCACAGGCGCCAAGCCAAACATTGGGACTCTTTATAAAGTACATTTTGGATGCAGGATTGGGCTTTTCTTTTTTTTCTTTTTTAATTTCAGATTAATGTGAGGATTCAAACAATTAGGTCACCATGTTTGCATTTGTTGGGTAGAGTCCCCTTTGAGCTTTCTCTCTCATACACTGAAAGCGATCTCAAAGGCAGTTTGCTTCTAAATTATGAGTGTACACTGCACGGCCTCCTCCCCAGCTCAGAGGGGCTGAGTGATCAGGTGTAGTGATGGGCGTGGGGCTGTAGGTATGGAGGGTGGGAGGAGAGAGATTACCAGCACCTCCAAAGTACAGCTCACCGAGGGCTGTAAAGCTTCTCACCAGCCAGGCACCTTACTCCCCTCGCCTTCGTCCTCCCTCCCCCACCTCTCCCATCTGCTTCCTTTCTCCTGAGCTTTTCTTTTTGCACCAAATCTTCCCTCCTTTTGTCCTATTATGGGAGGACAGGACTCAAGTGATCCTTTCTTCTACCCTTCCATTTACTCTACACCCCTACCCCTAAAAAGAATATGCTTTTTGGCCTCATAAATGTTTCCAGTGCTTCCTAGGGTTTGCAGATTCAAATGTCTGTGGGAGTCAGAAAGGCAATTTGATTGAGGAGCACTGGGCAAGGTTCATGGGCGGGTGGAGCGAGGTCCCATAACAGGGTGTGGCTGCCCCTACCTTCTTCCCCTCCCCCAACTTGAATTGAGTCAGGGTTGGGCTTTTTAAATGTGATTGCATGTACAGACCAGGTCACTTTGGGCCCAGGAATTATTAAGAATAGGATTCCTTTTTCTTTTTTCCTTTTTTTGCAGTTTTTGGCCAGGGCTGGGTTTGAACTCACCACCTCCGGCATACAGAACCTGCGCCCTACCCTTTTGAGCCACAGACATCGCCCATAATAGGATTCTTGATTGCGAACAACTCTGGGTAAATAAGAAAGAAACTAATTGTTTGGAAGGATATTTGGCATATCAAAGAATCATTGGGAGTACTAAAGAAGCAGGCTCAGAAAATGAACAGGAACTGAGGGGATTAGGCAGTCTGGGACTCAGCCAGGTGATACCTCTGGAATAGAGTCTTAGAGTCTTGTCCCTTGCTCTCTGTCATCCCTTGATTCTGTTCTCATTGCAGTCTCATCACCCAACATTGCCAACAGCAAGGGAATTAAGGCCGTCCTTCATTCTTTGCTTTCTAACTCCCAAGTAGCAGCTTCCAGATGGATGACCATAGGCCACGTGCCTGCTCCCTAGTCGTCAGGAATCTACAGAACAGGTGTCAGCTCTTTTTGGCTTCCTTAATAGGAGGCAGGGCTTGCCTTCTGCCAAAAGTCATGCAGATTTATACCTCACTCAAGGCAATGCCTAGTCTGAAAGGATGATTAGGAGGTGCCCAGTATGTCAGGCAGGATAGGGTACTTTACTTTGCAATAACAAATGATTCCCAAATCCCGGAGGATTACACCCACAGAGGTTTCTCCCTCACGTCCTTGCAGGTTGCCAATATAGTCTTCACTTTAGGACTCAAGCTGATGCAGCTGCCTCCCTCTAGAACATTACTGATCACTTAGCAGGGAAAAAAGAAAACCAAAAAGAACACAGCCAGTCACACTCAGGCTTTTAAAACTTCTGCTTGGAAGTTGCAAATATAACTTCTGCTCAAATTATCACTGGCCCAAACAAATCATATGGCCAATCCTGATTTCTGTGGCATAGGGAAGTATGCTATTGCCCCAGGGAGGAATAGTTTGCATTTTTGAAAAATAATAAGAATATTTTGAACCGAAAACTACCTTAGTCACTGTCAAGAAGGCAGGAAAGGGATGCTGGGTAGTGGGATAAGCAAATTAGAGGCAGGACAAAGGATGGTGTTGGAGCCGTAACAACAGGTGCAGAACGAGTCAGGCGCCTCCGACCCTTGTTCAGTGGGCAATAAGGCATCCTTGAGGACCTTTAGATGGAGGGGAAATGACTAGATTTGTGCTTCAGACAGACTGCTTTGCATGAAGGATGAACTTGAAGGAGATGTTTTGGGAGGCTATTGTGTTTACTCAGGAGAAAGGTGACAACAGCCTGAACTAGACAATCTAATAGGACTAAAGGTGGTGACAGAGAGAAGGCAGAGCGGCTGTATTTGTTGATTGATCCGAAGTGAAGGGTGAGAAAAAAGGAGGGAGGGAGGGAGGATGGTCCCAAGTGTCCCGCCTGGGCAATTTAATTTCCCTCACCTTCCTACCAAATAACAAATTTGAATAATGAAATTAGAAAATCACCATTTAGTAACAACCATAGTAATAGCTGATTCAGGCAAAATAGTGAGTGAAAGCTTGATGAGAAACAGGATATTTACATAGT
This sequence comes from Galagoides demidoff, assembly GCA_963574575.1. NCBI lineage: Eukaryota > Metazoa > Chordata > Mammalia > Primates > Galagidae > Galagoides > Galagoides demidoff. The sequence continues at coordinate 2,754 of CAUYQV010041536.1, forward strand.
CCCAAAGTATCTCTCCACAAAATGATTATTAATTATATATTAACTGAACATTAAGAATATTTATTTTGATTAATAGTGGACAAAATGATAAAGGTTAATTCACCAGTAAATGAGGGAAATTGACAGTGAACACCTCCTGGTATGTTGCACCGAGAGCACAGCATCATTTCTGGGGCATTCCTGTGCCCCAAATCACAAGTTCAATCACGAGGAGATACCGGACAAACCCAACTGAGGGTCACATAAAGTATCAGAAGAGTCAAAAGACAAGGGAAGCCCATGGAGTTGCCCGGATTGAAGAAGACGCATGACAATTGAATGCAGTGGATAACCCTGGATCGGGTCTTGGAACAGAAAGAAAAAAAGGGAAAGGGGTGGGAGGTGCCTGTGGCTCAAGGAGTAGGGGGCGAGCCCCATATGCAGAAGGTGGTGGGTTCAAACCCAGCCCCGGCCAAAAACTGCAAAAAAAAAGGGAAAGGGGAAAAGAGTTTTTAAAATTGTTTTGTTCTTGTTGTTTTTTGTTGTTTCTTATTTCCTTTTGTTGTATGTTTGCTATGATTATATTATTGGGGTAACTGGTGAAATTTTAATGGGGGTTAGATAGCATTGTATCAAGGATAATTTACTGATTTTGATAGGTATACTGTATTTTGTGTATAAGGCCAATGGGACATTATATCTATAACTCACACTTAAATGGTTTAGAAAATTAAATATAGTTGGGTATGGTGGTTCATACCTGTAATCTTAGCACTCTGGGGAGCCGAGGTGGGTGGATGGCTTAAGCTCATGAGTTTGAGACTGGCCTGAGCCAGACTGAGACCCCATCTCTAAAAATTGCAGGGCTTTGTGGTAGGCTCCTAAAGTCCCAGCTACTCAGGAGCCTGAGGCGAGAGTATTGCTTGAGGCCAAGAGTTTGAGGTTGCTGTGAGCTATGACACCACAGTACTCTACCCAGGGTGACAGAATAAGACTATGTCTCAGGAAAAAAAAAAGAAAGAAAATTATATATAGGTATATACGTATATGTGTGTGTGTGTATATATATATACATATATATATGTATGTATATTTGTAAATATGGAGATAGAGATAATGGGGGAGAGAGACTAGTAAATTGTTAATAAATGATAAACCTGGGTTTTGGGTAAAAGGTATACAGAATTTCTTTGTACCATTTTGAAATTGTCTCAAAAAATTAAAATAGAGAGCACGGATATTATGTGAAATCATTAAAAATAGTAAGACTGCATTGAAAATATATCATCAGAAAAATACTCCTGAGACAGTATTAGTGATAGATATTGCTGCAAACTGATTAAAGTGAGCGTCTGGGGACAGCAAGCCTCAGAGATCTGTCCCCAGGGGCAATGCAGCGCAGCAGTGGGGGGCAGATGTGACTGCGGGGTCCAGACTTGCTGAGGAGGCTCTGGTGACTGGTGCTGGTCCCTTCCTCCAGTGACCCATCAGAAGTAGAAAGGGAAATGCAGCCAAGAGTCAGAAGACAACTCAACTAACTACTCAAAAGCCAGTAGGCACCATCTAGTGGCAAGAAGGTGATTTCCCCCCCAATTGTGTAATAATTGTCAAATTCAAACTACTTGGGCCAATTTGCACTCCCACCAGCAGGGTGAGTTTCCAACGTGCTACATTTTTGCCAGGCTTGCTACTTTATCATTTGAATAAATATGGAGTAAGTATTTCCTATAAACGGACAGATTTAGAGGCTTGTTTTACATTCACTTGTATTTATTAATTTAGCATATATCTGTACTGTATCTCATCAAGAGGCAAATACTGTCTGGTGCTCAATCAGGGGGTCAAACGTAGTTGAACTGATTCACTGAGAGATAAACTAATCAGGTTCCTTATCAACCTTTCACCTAATGGTTTTAGAACGATCATTTCATAAAAGGTTTGAAAAATGAAAATTTTACAATTTGATCATTTCCTGTGCATTTATTTATTTTTATTTTTATTTCTCGCAGTTTTGGCGGGGGCCAGGTTTGAACCCACCATCCCCGGTATATGGGGCTGGCACCCTACTCCTTGAGCCACAGGCACCGCCCTTCTCTGCATTTATTAACTGTAATTCTTCTATAAAGAATTTTTTTGTCATCAATCATTAGGTACCTTCAAATTTAGCCCGCACAAGAAAAGCAGACAGAAAATGTTTGATAAATTGCATTTATCAATTTTTAAAATAATGGGTTGGTATCCTAGCAATGTGGTGAACAAATACATTGTCTTAAATAAAGAATTATTAAGGCGTGGATGTGGTGTCTCATGCCTGTAATCCTAGCACTCTTGAGGCTGAGGTGAGTGGATCGCATGAGGTCTGCAATTGTAGACCAGCCCAGTAGACTAATGGGCCAGTCTTTTGGGTGTAGCTATATAGGAATACTGTGTCGACAGAAAGGAAGCCATGCTCCTTTAAAGAGGTTTATTCAGAGCCAAATTTGAGGACCATGACCCAGAGCCACACCCAAGAACCCTTGAGCAAGTGGACTCCTGGCAGTAGGGTGACAGTTTGGAGGGCTGACAGGAATTATAGGTGAGGTCATAAATCAATGCGTGGAAAACAAACGTTGGTTTGACCAAGGTCTGCAGTGGGACCTTACAGGTTACAGATGGGTTTAAAGATTCTTTAGCTGACCATTGGCTGAAAGAGTCAGGCTTGGGTTAAAAAAGACCAGGAGTTAGAGAAAAGGAATGCTTGGGGTGGTGCCTGTGGCTCAGTGGGTAGGGTGCCGGCCCCATATACCAAGAATGGCAGGTTCAAACCCAGCCCCGGCTAAACTGCAACAAAAAATAGCTGGGCGTTGTGGTGGCACCTGTAGTCCCAGCTACTCGGGAGGCTGAGGCAAGAGAATCACCTAAGCCCAAGAGTTGCTAAGAGCTCTGACGTCATGGCACTCCACCCAGGGTGACAAAGTGAGACTCTGTCTCTAAAAAAAAAACAAACCAAACAAACAAACAAAAAGAGAAAAGGAATGCTTAAGATAAATGGCCTATTAATCAGAGTATGGACAGACTCAACTAAATTCATTTGTTTCAATATGTTATGCATACTGAGGACCTGCAGGGCAGTCTTGCATAGCCCCAGGCCTGTTAGTGAGTGGCAAAGGACTTCCCTAAGAAGGGGAGGGGCAAGATGAGGCCTGTCTGAGCTCCTTTCTCATGGACAGCAACTCAGTTTTAGGGATCTTCTTGGCCAAGAGGGGGTCCAGTCAGTCAGTCACTGAGGAGGGAGCCCTATGATTTCATTTTGGTTCACAACAGGGAAAAGGGATTTATTTGGCTCATGATTCTGCAGACTGTACAAGGAACATAGCACAGGCATCTGGACCAGGGGTCCTCAAAGTTTTTAAACAGGGGGGCAGTTCACTGTCCCTCAGACCATTGGAGGGCTGGACTGCAGGCCCCGGGATGAGTCGGATGCTAAGCAGGACAGGCAGCGGTGGCAAAAACACCCAGCGGGCTGGATAAATGTCCTTGGTGGGCCTAAATGTCCTCGGCAGGCCGCATGTGGTCTGCGGGCTGTAGTTTGAGGACGTCTGTTTCTGGATGGAGGCTGCTTCCATTCACGGGGAAGGTGAAGGGGAGCTCCCAGGGACAGAGATCACCTGGCAGAGGGACAGCGAGAGTGTAAGGAAAGAGGTGCCAGGCTGTTGGCAACAACCAGCTCTCTCTGCAATGAATAGAGCGAGAGCTTATCCACCCTCAAGGAAGGGTACTAATCTATTCGTGAGAGATCTGTCCCACTGGGCCTCAGTTCCAACACTGGGATTAAATTTCTCCATGAAGTTCGGAGGGAATAAACCTCCAAACTATAGGAGTTGGTACCCTAGCAATGTGGTGAACAAATACATTGTTTTAAATAAAGAATTGTTATGCTCAACGCCTGTGACTCAAGTGGCTAAGGCGCCAGCCACATATACCCAAGGTGGCAGGTTCGAATCCAGCCTGGGCCCGCCAAACAACAATGACGGCTGCAACCAAAAAATAGCCGGGCATAGTGGCAGGCACCTGTAGTCCCAGCTACTTGGGAGGCTGAGGCAGGAGACTCGCTTGAGCCCAGGAGTTGGAGGTTGCTGTGAGCTGAAATGCCATGGCACTTTATCCAGGGGGACAGCTTGAGGCTCCTGTCTCAACAACAACAAAAAAAAAAAAACAAAGAAAGAAAGAATTGTTAAGGGCTAGTTGTGGTGGCTCACACCTGTAATCCTAGCACTGTTAAGGCTGAAGTGAGTGGATCATTTGAGACCAGCAATTCTAGACCAGCCTGAACAAGAGCTAGACCCTGTTTCTACTAAAAATAGAAAAATTAGGCTCGGCGCCTGTGGCTCAATTGGCTAAGGTGCCAGCCATGTACACCTAAGGTGGCGGGTTCGAATCCCCAGCCTGGACCCATCAAACAACAATGATGGCTGCAACAACAACAACAAAAAAAATGGCCGGGCGTTGTGGCTGGCGCCTGTGGTCCCAGCTACTTGGGAGGCGGAGGCAGGAGATTCGCTTGAGCCCAGGAATTGGAGATTGCTATGAGCTGTGATGCCATGGCACTCTACCCATGGGGATAGCTTGAGGTTCCATCTCAAAAAAGAAAAATTAGCTGGGTGCCATAGTGGGCACCTGTAGTCCCAGCAACTCGGGTGGCTAGGTCTTCTACACTGTACGTTCCATAATGTGAATTTTGACAAATGTTTGATGACACATCCACATTACAACAATAGCATACAGAGTAGTTAAAATCCCCTAATTTCCACCTATTCCTCTCTCTCTTCTGACCCCCAAATCCCTGGCAACCAATGAACTTTTTCTTCTCTCCATAGTTTTACCTTTTCTATAATGGCATATGGGACCGGTGCCCTGCCCTTTTGAGCAACAGGAGCCGCCCTAGAGTATTTTTTAATAGCAACATAGTACTTCATCATATTGAGGTACCATTATTTTTTGGCTAGTCTCTTAATGATGGACACCTAGATTGTTTTCAATCTTCTGCTATTACAAATGGTAGTACTAGGAATAAGCTTGTACACCTCATCATTTCATATTTCCACATTATGTGTGTTTGAGATAGATTTATGGAAAGGTGATTGTGGTTTCCAGGATTAAATGCACACGGAACTTTGCTAGATATTACCAATTTTTTGCACTTCCACCAACAATATATGAAGGTGCCTCTTTCCTTGCAGATTCTGTCAAACTTAAAGATTTTTGCCAACTGATAAATGAAGAACTGTAATGTTCTATATGTATTTTAGCTGGATGGTGGGTACATGGAAATTTGTTCTATTCTTAATTATACATTCATATACATCTAACATGTTCATAAAATAAGCTAACAAGGAATTTTTCTTAAAGAAGATAGGATTTCCATTTTGGTCTTAGAAGAATATACCACTTTTATGAATAGATTAACTTTTTATTTTTTTATTTTTTTTGAGACAGAGCCTCAAGCTGTCCCCGAGTAGAGTGCTGTGGCATCACAGCTCACAGCAACCTCCAACTCCTGGGCTCAAGCGAGTCTCCTTCCTCCGCCTCCCAAGTAGCTGGGACCACAGGTGCCCGCCACAACAACAGGCTATTTTTTTTTGGTTGCAGCCGTCATTGTTGTTTGGCGGGCCCAGGCTGGATTCGAACCCACCCGCTTAGGTGTATGTGACTGGTGCCTTGGCCACTTGAGCCACAGGCACCAAGCCAAATATATTAACTATTGACTAAAGAACTAGAATGACCCACAACAAGAATTGAAAAGAATTTTAGAGATAAGAGAGTCTGAGTCTCTCGTTTAATAAATTAAGGCTCTTGGGTTCAAAGAAGGCAAGTAATTAACTTCAAGTCACATGATTAATGAGAAATAAGATTGCTTTTAACTATAATTGATTCTGCAGTCAACATATAAAATTTATAGAGAGGGCGGAGCCTGTGGCTCAAAGGAGTAGGGTGCTGGCCCCATATATGGCAGGTGGCAGGTTCAAACCCAGCCCTGGCCAAAAACTGCAAAAAAAAAAAAAAATGTATGGAGAACACCATCCAGATAACATGGACACATAGCACTCATATTTATAACAATTCCACTAATTTAAATGACTCAGGAAGTAGACTGCACTGGAGGCAAAGCCCCAGACTGACTGCCCTTGTATTTCTAAGTGTAATTCTGCAAGCTGGTGTGAGCTGAGACCCAGTGCCTTTGGTTATGATGGCTGTGTTGATCATCTCTCTCCCCTTTCAGTTTTATATTAGAATAGGTCATCTAAAAGCTTCTACCAATGGCCCTCAAGTTTATGACGCAGACAGGACATATATGTATCGGAAATTCTCTGTAAAGTGTTTGTAATTCTTGAAAGGAAACAACCCTGTAAAAATGGGCAAAGGATATGAGCATATATATATATATATATGTGTGTGTGTGTGTGTGTGTGTGTGTGTGTATCTATACTTTCCCTATATATACTATATATATACGCTGTATAAATTTTACTTTCATAAAAATAAATCACAATGGAATACATTTTGTGTATAATTTTCTGTGCACAAGGCTTGGCGCCTGTGGCTCAACTGGCTGAGGTGCAGCCACATACACCTAAGCTGGCGGGTTCGAATCCAGCCCGGCCCGCCGAACAACAATGACAGCTGCAACCAAAAAATAGCCAGACGTTGTGGCAGGCACCTGTGGTCCCAGCTACTTGGGAGGTGGAGGCAGGAGACTCGCTTGAGCCCAGGAGTTGGAGGTTGCTGTGAGCTGTGATGCTACGGCACTCTACCCAGGGGGACAGCTTGAGGCTCTGTCTTAAAAAAAAAAAAAATTTCTGTGCACAAAATGTTTTATGTGTATTGTATAACATTGATTATATCCTATTGTAAGTTACTTTCATTTTTACAATTACCAATTTTTTTTTTTTTTTTGAGACGGAGCCTCAAGCTATCCCCCTGGGTAGAGAGCCATGCATCACAGCTCATAGCAACCTCCAACTCCTGGGCTCAAGCGAGTCTCCTGCCGCTGCTTCCCAAGTAGCTGGGACCACAGGCGCCCGCCACAATGCCCGGCCGTTTTTTGGTTGCAGCCATCATTGTTGTTTGGCGGGCCCCAGCTGGGGATTCGAACCCGCCACCTTAGGTGTACGTGGCTGGCGCCTTAGCCGATTGAGCCACAGGCGCCAAGCCACAATTACCAATTTAAAAATTGGTCTGCCTGGATACTTGTACATATGATTTATTTGTACATATTATCTGTTTGTTTTGACAACTACATGGAAATCCACTGTATGAATAGTCACATGTTTATTTCCCAGCCGATGGTGAATTAGGCTGCTTTTATTTTATTTTTATTTATTTATTGGTGCCATGAAGAGTGAGATAACGACCTTTTTTTGTACATTCTTCCATAGGCAAATTTCTTCTAAAAATTTTGAGTCATAATGTAAGGACATTTTTAGCTTCACCAGGTGTCGTCCAATTGTTTTCCAATGGTTGTTCCCATTTTCACTCTATTTTTTTTTTTTTTGAGACAAAGCCTCAAGTTGTCCCCCTGGGTAGAGTGATGTGACATCACAGCTCACAGCAACCTCCAGCTCCTGGGTTCAAATGAGTCTCCTGCCTCAGCCTCCCAAGTAGCTGGGACCACAGGTGTCTGCCACAACGCCCAGCTATTTTTTTTGGTTGCAGCTGTCATTGTTGTTTGGCGGGCCCGGGGTGGATTTGAACCCACCACCTTAGGTGTATGTGGCTGGCGCCTTAGCCACTTGAACCACAGGTGCCAAGCCCCATTTTCATTCCGACCTGCAACTTGCATCTTCTCTATACTTCCCCTCATCAACTTTCTACTTTGTTTTCAACTAGAAAAATGTGAGCTTTTTTCTCCTTATTGCTTAAACTTACATTCTTTTTTTCTTTTTGAGACAGAGTCTCACTTTATCACCCTCAGTAGAGTGTCATGGCATTACAGCTCACAGCAACCTTCAGCTCTTGGGCTTAGGCGATTCTCTTGCCTCAGCCTCCTGAGTAGCTGGGACTACAGGCGCCTACCACAATGCCTGGCTATTTTTTTGTTGCAGTTTGACTGGGGCTGGGTTTGAACCCACCACCCTCAGTATATGAGGCTGGTGCCCTACTTATGAGCCAACAGGCTCTGCCCTAAGCTTGCATCTGTTAACTTGTAGTAGAATTCTTTTGCTATGTTTTCACTGGTGGGTTTTCTTTCTCTCTAATATACCCATTTATGCCCTTTGCCCATTTTGTCCGTCATGTTCTCATTCATCTGTAAGCACTATTTATTATTATTTTAATCCTTTGTACTGTGCCTTCCAAAAACTTTCTCCCACCCGTAACACGATCTCTTTGTTTATAATGCTTTTGATGAACAGAAGCTTTCTATTTCATATAGCTAAAATAATTAACCATACAGTTCAAATTGTTTTGTATCTTAAAGACCAGACAAGCAGCATTACCTAGAGAATGTGCCTGCAGGTACCTGCTGGGTTGTGTACACATTCCCTGGTTCTTTATCCCAGCCTATGGGAGCAGAAGAAATTGCGGGGAAAAAAAATCTTAGAGTTTGAACATAGATGAAAATCTTAAGACTGACTACAAGAACCTATAATTTGGACAAATGTTTTCTTTGAGCTACGTGGGGCAAGTTCATACCGGTTCACAGTTAGACTATTCGTTTGGGTTTTGTTTTATTTGGGGAGGGCAGAAGTTGAACTAGCTAGCCTGTTGTTGCTTAAAAGTTGTCATCATTCACGTTATTCCTAAAAGAAACATGAATTTGATGGGAAAGGGCAGTATTGATAATCTGGAATATGCTACTCTTGAATAATAAGAAGAGAATTAGCAGAAAAGATAATAGCTTTTGAGTCACTCTATTGAACAGGAATAGTTAGGGTATTTCTCGGATAACAGCTGCCATTTTGTAATACTTGATGCCTCCCACTCTTCCCTGTGTTAAAAAATGTGAAGGATTAGATGGGTGGCTACTTTTGTTATCCATTATGAAACAGCTCACACCTAACCTCACCTTGCTAAATGCTTGAACAAAGCCGATCTAATACCTATGATACTCCTACCAGGAAGGAAAAGGTAAACAGCTGCCTCTTCAGTATCTGGGAGAACTAAGGAAGTTGCTTTCTCTATAAGACTACCCACCCGAATCAACCCAAGCTTTAAAATCCTTCATAAATTTAACGTCATCCTCATTATGCAAACTATTTTAAAGCCAAATTAATGAACAATTTATTAGTCATTACTCACACTACAAATTATGCTCTTCTCTCACTGATGCTCCATAGATAAAGGGCTTAACTCCCAGAGAGGTGGGGCAGAGAGAAACCTGTCTCAAGTGATTACTTCCTTTAATGCTTTCTTTCATGTATATATGGGAGGCTTTCTTTACACTGTAATCTGTCTAACCTATATTCAGAACTGTTTTTATTCTTAAGCTATTAAATCGTATTTATTAGATAAAATCATGACTTTAATTTCAGCAAAACTGTTAAGAAGGAGAGTTTAAAAAAAATAAATAAGCCAGGGCAGCACCTGTGGCTCAAGGAGTAGGGTGCCGGCCCCATATACTGGTGATGGTGGGTTCAAGCCTGCCCCGGCCAAAACAAACAATAACAAAAAAAACCAAACAAACTAAAAACAAGCCATGGCCTGCTGTGGTTGCTCCTATAATCCTAGCACTCTGGGAGGCCGAGGCAGGTGGATCATTTGAGCTCAGGAATCTGAGACCAGCCCGAGGAAGAGTGAGATTCCCATCTCTACTAAAAATAGAAAAACTAGCTGGGCCTGGCAATGTATGCCCGTAGTCCTAACTACTCGGGAGGCTGAAGCAAGACAATCATTGAGCCCAAGACTTTATTTCAAAAAATAAAATAAAAATAAAAATCAGAAGGCTGAGGCAGGAGGATTGCTTCAGCTCATAAGTTTGAGACCAGCCTGGCAAAAAAGCAAGACTTCGTCTCTACTAAAAATAGACCTGCCATTCGACCCTACAATATCATCATTAGGTATATACCCAGAAGATAAAAAATCACATAACAATAAAGATGTTTGTATCAGAATGTTTATTGCAGCCCAATTCATAATTGCCAGGTCATGGAAGAAGCCCCAGTGTCCATCGATCCACGAATGGATCAATAAACTGTGGTATATGTACACCATGGAATACTATGCATCCCTAAAGAAAAATAGAGACTTTACCTCCTTCATGTTTACATGGATGGAACTGGAAAATGTGCTTCTTAGCAAAGTTTCTAAGGAATGGAAGAAAAAGTATCCAATGTACACAGCCATTTAATGAAAAAAAAATAAAGATATTAAGACAATAAGAAAAAATCACATTACAATAAAGATGTTTGTATCAGAATGTTTATTGCAGCCCAATTCATAATTGCCAGATCATGGAAGAAGCCCAAGTGTCCATCGATCCACGAATGGATCAATAAA
>CAUYQV010041537.1:0-17392 GCA_963574575.1 Galagoides demidoff
TGCAGATAAATTCTGGAATGTTCCCGATGCTGTTATCGCATTTTTCTTATTTGCCCTTATTCATATCAGATGTCTATTTATTTTAAACAAACCCATGCAAGGTTGCCCACTGTCTCCACTGCTTTTTAACATTTTAATGGAAGTCTTAGCCATCACAATCAGGCAAAAGAAGGTGATAAAGTGTATACAAATAGGGTCAGAAAAGATCAAACTTTCACTCTTCACAGATGATATGATTTTATACCTGGAAAACCCCAGGGACTCAACCACAAAACTCTTAGAAGTGATCAAGGAATACAGGATACATCTCAAGATACAAAATCAGTACTCACAGATCAGTAGCCTTTATACATCCCAACAATAGTGAAGGCAAAAATATAGTTAAGGACTCTATTCCTTTTAAACTTGTGCCAAAGAAGATGTAATACCTGGGAATTTATCTAACAAAGGACATGAAGGATTTCTATAAAGAGAATTATAAAACTCTGAGAAAGGACATAGCTGAAGATGTTAACAAAGCAAAAAACATACCATGCGCATGGCTAGGAAGAATCAACATTGTTAAAATGCCCATATTACCCAAAGCAATTTACAAATTTAATGCAATTCTTATCAAAGCACCACCATCATACTTTAAAGATCTGGAAAAAATAGTACTTCATTTTATATGGAACCAGAAAAAAACTCAAAAAGCCAAGACATTACTCAGAAATAAAAACAAATCAGGAGGAATCACACCACCAGACTTCAAACTATACTCTAAATCTATAGTGATCAAAACAGCATGGTATGGGCACAAAAATAGAGAGAGAGATGTATGGAGCAGAATTGAGAACAAAGAGATGAACCCAGACACTTATTGTCATTTCATCTTTGATAAGCCCATCAAAAATATAAATGGTGGAAAGAGTCCCTATTTAACAAATGGTGCTGGGAGAATTGGCTGGTGACTTGTAGAAGACTGAAACTGGATCCATACTTTTTACCATTAAAAACAATTGACTATCACTGGATAAAAGATTTAAACTTAAGACATGAAACTATAAAGTTTTTTGAAGAGAATGCAGGAGAAACACTTGAAGAAATTGGCCTGGGAAAATACTTTATGAGGAGGACCCCCCAGGCAATTGAAGCAACACCAAAAATACATTACTGGGATCTGATCAAATTAAAAAACTTCTGCACAGCCAAGAACACGCTAAGTAAAGCAAGCAGATAGCCCTCCGAATGGGAGGGGATATTTGCAGGGTATCATCTATCTCCCATAAAAGTGGCTCACATAACAAAATCCCAAAACTACAGATGTTGGCGGGGATGTGGAGAAAAGGGAACACTTCTGCACTGCTGGTTGGAGTGTGAGCTAATACGTTCCTTTTGGAAAGAAGTATGGAGAATACTCAGGGATCTAAAAGTAGACCTGCCATTTGATCCTGCAATTCCTCTACTAGGTGTATATCCAAAAGACAAAAAATCACTTTATAACAAAGATATTTGCACCAGATTATTCATTGCAGCTCAATTTATAATAGCCAAGTCATGGATGAAGCTGAAGTGCCCATCAACCCATGAATGGATTAAGAAATTATGGTATATGTATACCATGGAATATTATGTAGCCTTAAATAAAGATGGTGACTTTACCTCTTTTACATTTAGATGGATTGAGCTGGAATATATCCTATTTAGTAAAGTATCTTAAGAATGGAAGAAAAAATATCCAATGTATTCAGTACTATTATGAAACCAATTTACAATCACTCACACTTTCATATGAAGAATAGATCACAGCTATAGCCCAAGGTGAAGGAAGGAGGAGGAGGGCTGGGAGGGGAGCAGGGAGGTCAGATCGAAAGAGGGTGAATGGTGGGATCACACCTATGGTGCATAATGCAAGGGTACATGTTGGGTCTATTAGTAGAGAGTATAAATGTCTTAACACAAAAACTAAGTAAATGAGATGACGTATATATTAACCAGAGTGATGTAAGCGTTCCTAATTCTATATGAAATCAGCACATTGTACCCCATAAACGCATTTATGTATACATGATCTATGTGTTTATGATTTAATAAAAGAAAGAAAGAAAGTCAAGCTTAACTCTCCTGCCCTGCCTTCTTCCTTCTAATGTAAAATATTAACCACATTAACTAGTCTTCAATACTAGAAACCCCCTTATTACTGGTATCCACATATAGAGTTTTGCCCATTTCATAAATCCCTCTATTACCACTCCCATATTGACTGCAATATGTTTTGAAAACCAAGGTCATTAATTTAACTACTTTATTTGGTCTAATTTTTCAATGCCACTCAACATGGGAGGAAAATTCAATGTAAAAGCAACTTGACTATATATATTGTAAACTAGTGACCAATATAAAATGATGAATGCAATACAAGTGAACAAATGTGCACGATCTCAGCTTATCTACTCACTATGAGTCACTGCAATGAGGTGGCCGCTCTTTATTGAGATAGTCCTGGAAGTAAGCGAGCACCTTGAGATGGTAAAAGTTTAGCATTACCCCAGCCTTACAACTATTCCCAGTCTGTATATTTCATGTTTCCTTTCCTGTACTCTGGAGACTCAAAAAGAAGGAAATAATAATGTTAAAAATCACCTCACATGCACATAGCACACTTCACTTTACATATCACAAAATGTGCATTTTGATTAACGTCTGAAATGTAGATGTAAGTATTATCAATATCTCCAACATAGAGAGCCAAATAGATTACATAGCTTAGCCAAGGTCACAATTTAGGGAAAAAAAAAAAAGCATTACTTGAATACATTTCTCTAACTGCTAGTTAAAATTTTTCTCCACTTCTCTATGGCATTACTGCCAATATTTGAAAATAATTAACATTCCACTGTTTTCTCTGTTCCAAAGCGAAATCCTTTGGCCGATGTGTGGAAGTAATCTGATTAATGTAAGCAGGATCCCAAACAAAGAACTGGTTGTTACCCTTCTGAATTTATAGTCTACCCTGGGTTTGGAGTTTAGTTTGGGGCTGCTTCTTAACGATAAGTCTGAAGAAAGTGGTGATTTTGGTAAGGACTCTGGGGGACCATCTAAGGGTATAATGGAAACGTCTCGGTATTTCATCAAATGGCATTTGCTTTCAAGTGTTTGAACATGTTTAGAAAATTCTGAAGCTAAATCAGGACCACAAATGCATGTTAGAGAGATACTAATGTCAGCCCATTCTACCTCATCTTGATTAAATTTAATATTTCATTGTGTCCTGACTTCTTTAAAGGAATAAGGGAATCAGTGAGGAAGATCTTTCAAAGGCACAACTTTCAAAACTATAAAATAGAGCTATTTTATAAGCACGACACTAAATATCTTCTTCACAAACCCTTATATTTATTAGTTTTCGTGGTCCATGTATTTGTATACTCCTGTCTTTTGTTTTTTCCTTTTAAAAACATATTTATTTAATTGACAAATATAAATTGCAGACACTCACAGTGTACCGCGTGGTGTTTTGAAATATGTACACATCCTGAATGGCTGAATCAAGCTAATTAACACAGGCATCACTTCACATATTTGTCATTTTCTCTTCTTGATGAGAACACTTAACCTTCACTCCATGCAATTTTCAAGAATCCAATACACGGTTATTAATATAATCACCATGATGCACAATAGATCTTTGCATTTATTGCTCCAAACTGAAATTTTTTATCCCTTCGCTATCGTCTTCTCTGCCCATTTCCTATCTTAAACCCCTCTGTATCCCCACTTGATCTCTGAAATATCGTATTTCCGTGAGGAAGGCCCTCAGCTGAAACTGAACAGAATGTTTGATTAACGGTGTATGTTGTAGAATGTTGGAGTCCACTTAAAGAGTTAATCCCACATGTATAAAACTGGGAATGCCATCCCAGACTTTCAGTGAACTTGCTATCACTGAGAAAAGTTAAGTTACTGAACTCCAATAAAAATGATATTGAGGGATTTCCCACAGTTAGTGGAGTGTTGGTTCAAATCAGCATTTCTAGATATGCTGTCTGATGACCAACTATATCAAAATCATTTCTGGTCAATGCACAGTACGAACAGTCACTGTGCATCTACCAAAACAAATTTAGTAAATGTATGGTCTTATCACCCATTCATTCTTTCCTCATTTCTCTTTCCAAACATATATGGGTGAGCCCAGGAACCCCCTTTGAACACTTGTTCTAATACTGCACACTAATCTAAGCACTGAGCCAAAACCAGATAGGATCCGTCACATCCCAAAGAGATGCGTGGCCAAATGGGGAGAAATAGTAGGAGAGATAGACAGCCGCATACTTGAATTTAGTATGGTCTGTCACAGCAAATATTTGCTCTTGAACGTGGCAGGATACTTAAAGAGAGAGTCTCTGAAATAAGGGCACTGACCATCATGGTAAGAATGTTTAAGGAAGGCTCCTTTGTGCTGGCTATGCTGCTTGCCACTCCATGTGCAATCTGACACATCTTCCTATCCACAGTTGCATATGGGAACCAAGCACTATGACCACTCTTGGCAACTTAAATCAGGCTCCTTTGCTTAGACAGCTAGTTGGGTTTAATCACTGGGAGGTAACAGCAGAAGAACAGAGAGGGGAAAGGACGAGGACAGGGTGGTCGCCCTCAGACTGTGCTCCCCTCGCTGAAGTTTGTCAGTTACTGATTCTCCTGCTTAATGCCCTTCTTTCTCCAGAGAGCCAGCACCAAATGGGGAGAAACAGTAGGAGACATAGACGGCTGCATACTTGAATTAGCCAGTGCCCAAAGCTGCATATACTACTGAATTCTGATAATTTTATCTGCACTTGCTCTTTCAGATTTAAGGATAGAAATGGGCTTTTCCACCTGCTAGTCCCATATTCACACCTTCCTTATTTTCCTTCACCTACCCATGGCTTTATATTTGCCCTATTCATCCATCTTTTTCACTTACTCCTTTAACGATGCTTTGTCTTTACTTCCTGGGCATCTGCTCCCTGGATTTTGAAAATCATCTAAGCCTAGAAATGGGAATGTATCTGGTAGGTCTAGGAAATTTAAGATAGCTAATCTGAATGGCCTAGGGGAAGAGAGGGGAGAAGAGATTGAAGATGAGGTGAGAGGCACCTGACAATTACGATGCCTTTCTTAAGAAGTCTGGATTTTATGCTAAAAGTTAAAGAATGACGCTGCTGGGCTTTAAGGAGTAATGCAGTTATATTTAGGATAAGTACACAAGCCCTGGAATTAGATTGCCAGGTCTACATCTTGATTCTGATAGTCATTTGCTTGGCCAACTTGGCCAACTTGTTTAATTCCTCTGATGGGTAATTTTATGTGTCAGTTCCAGGGGTCCTCAGACTTTTTAAATAGGGGGCCAGTTCACTGTCCCTCAGGCCATTGGAGGGCTGGACTGCAGGCCCCGAGACCAGTCAGCTGCTAAGCAGGACAGGAGGCGGTGGCAAAAACACCTGGCAGTTGGATAAATGTCCTCAGCAGGCCTCATGTGGCCCATGGGCCATAGTTTGAGGATGCCTGGACTATGAAGTCCTTAGAATAAACATTACTTCTGGGTACATCTGTGAAGGCGCATTGGGTAAGAGTAGCCTTGGAGATGGTGGGCTTGGCAAAGACAGCCCTCTCCAATGTGGATGGGCTTCATTTGATTCATTGAAAGCCTAAATGGAATAAGAAGTGGGAGGGGGAGGATTTATCACCCCTTACTGCCTGCCTGGTGGAGCCGCGGAGTTGGTCCCTCCCACCCATCGGCTGGGATACACACCCTGGGCTCTACTGTCTCTCAGATCTTCAGACATGAATTGGGGTGACATCACTGATTCCCTCAGCCTGCAGCTTACAGATGACAGATCACAGGATTTCTCAGCCTCCATAACCATGTGGTGCTCATAACCACCTCTCATCACACACATCCTATCAGTTCTATTTCCTTGGAGAACCTTGACAATGGCATCCCATGTATGCCTCACTTTTCCTGTCTGTGAATAGAGATAGTAATAGCACCTGCCTCCTAAAATAGCTGCAAAGAGTAAGAGTTAATGCATGAAAGTGCTTAAGAGAATGGTCAACATGTTGTAAGCAATCCATACAATTGGCTATCATAATTCTGTTATAAAAAATATCACCTGGCTGTTCTGCTAGAAAAATCAGCAGGGCAAAAGCAATAGCAGAGAAATGGCTGCAAAATCTTTCCACAATACAAGTGAGAGAGGAGGTGTAGGTATCAACATATCAGACGGGCATCTGTGCCCTAGCAATCTAGAGACCTACGCTCGAGTCACACAATAATTCAATGTCTGTCGCACCTTTCAAGATAAACTTACTCTGATTTACCTTTTCTGAGTATTGAGATGATAAATCATCCACTTGTGAAATTCTTTAAGACTACAGAGAATAATTTGCATTTGTTTTTTCACAAGTTCTTTCCTAGCTCTAACAGCAAGAGCCGCCCAGTGGGAGTTGATAAATAATCCCCAAATGTTTACCACCAACTTGATACCATAGTGGCTACAATACATTTCAGAAACATGTCAGCCATTTAGGTAAATCTTCTTCAAATTAATTTAATTCTATTGATGAATGTCTAGGATAATCTCTTGGAATTGATTTCTATTGATTTGTGTCTAATGGAATCTAATTTAACCCCAGTGATTTGCATTGAACAAATTAAATTTCACAGACTAATTGGATTGAAGGCATTCTCACCAAGGTGGAGAGCATTTGTGGGATGAACCCACCGTGAGAAGCTTTAATGTGGGCTCCTGGGGTGACAGCATTTGGAAAATTATTAAAATTCAGCAAATGTGTCGATTATTAGGAACACGTTTTAAAGGAAGATAAACTGCACAGGTTTTGCGATTACATTGAACTCTTTGGCTCCATCATCATAAATCTTTCAGGACTGGTTTTCAGAGCTGCCCTTCTTGTGGAATTTGACCTCGTTGTAAGGAGTTAGAAATACGATGTGTCTGGGGAGAAAAAAAGAGGAAAGTGGAGAAGAGAGAGGGCTAATATTTACTAGCATCGGGTGATACTTCTGGGCCTTTGTTTTTGAAAATGGATATTCAGAATAAACCTGCATACACATGCCTGTCTTAAATACAAGTTGTGTGACATTTCAGGCCCTCTTGGCCTTCTCCGTCCCTTATTTGAGCCACCACTGGGGCAGCCTCTATCGCAAGGTGTATCCTGCCAGTGCCTGACCCCAGACACCTGCCAGCCTCATGCATCTCCTGGGACTTCTCTGGTCACATTATTTCAAGAGATGTCATAGGGATCCACTGGGGGGTGCTTATCTACTTTCAAATAGGAAATGCAAGATAGTTGTCATCCCAAGGAGTAAACTTTGAGTAAGGATGGATGGGAACTGTTATGAACTGAGTGTTTGTATCCCCACAAATGCATGTGCGGGAGTTCTAATCTCCAATTTGACAGGTATTTGGAGGCATGATGTTTCAGGGTAATTAGGTTGTGATGAGGTCATAAAAGCAAGGCCCTTACAATGAAATTAATGCCTCCTCTCCTTCTCCCTCTTTCTCTCTCTCCCTTTCTCTCGCCCCTGCCTCATTTCCTCCCTCTCTTCACCCTTCCCCTTTTCCCTCTTCTGGCATGTAAAGACACAATGACAAGGCCACCATATAAAAGCCAGGAAGGGAATTTGATTTTGAATTTCCCAAATGCCAGAATTATGAGAAATAAATGTCTATTGTTTGAGCCACCTGGTCTATGGTATTTTGCTATCGTAGCTTGTTTTAATTAATTCTTGCTCTGTGAGACGGGACAATTTATAAGCAACACAAATTTCCTTCTCACAGTTCTGGAGGCCAGGAAGTCCGAGAACAAGTCACTAGCAGGCTTGGTGTCAGATGACATCTTGGTCCTCATAGAGGGCACCTTCTACGTGTCCTTACATGGCAGAAAGGATAGTCTTCCACAAGACTCTTTTGTAATCCCATTCATGAAGGTAGAACTCACATGACCTAATTACCTTTTAAAAGTTCCACCTGTTAATGCTATCACCTTGAGGGTTAGGATTTCAATATATGAATTTGGGCTGGAGCACATACATTCAGACTATAGTTCACCTGAGCAGACTAAAGGAGTAATCAATGAAGAAATGCATCCTCATTTCTTTTCTTGAATAGAGCTCTTGAGATGCTTTTCTGGTTACACAGGGTCAAGGGACTATTCCCTGGACTCCACAACATAGCTTGGTGTTGGCTTTTCCCTCCCCCTAGCTTTGTTCCACTGTTTACCTTGCTTTCAAAAGACAGTATTTATAATTTAAGCCTTTCTTTCAGGCTCTGCTTTCTGGGAAGCCAATTCCATTGCCTTTGATTCACAAGTATGTGAACTTTATACAGAGATTATTTATCAAATATTGCACAATAAAAAGCTAATCAAGGATTTAAACCAAGGTCTACAGGACCACTGTGCCTCCTGGCAGGAGGAGCCAGCTGTGCACATCATCACCTCTGGAGACCACATCTTGCCTGATCTCTGATCCGGTTCTGGAGCTCCACGTTGGCCCTGGGGTAGGTTTCACCAGCTCCCTGGAACTGGATTGAATGACGTGCACCTATCTGACCAGGTTTCTTATTCCATCAGGAGTTACTCAAGAGCTATTCCAGAAGCTTCTATCTTAGAATTAATTTCTGATGCTCACTATTCCAAATGATTTGCACAGAAGAAACATAGTAGAGGATTTGCACCCCTCATGCCCCGCACTCTGTTTCATTGATCTGAGATTTTCTCCAGATTTCCCACCACTTTGCCTAACTGGCTGGAAGATCACTGCAGGACCCCAGCCTAGTCATGAGGTTCCAACATGCTTGTACCCCAGAAGGTGCTACTTATCCTTTGAACAATCTCCTAGTTTGAACTAGTACCTGTTTACCTAAGAGTAAAAAGGAAGGGGGGAGTCAGAGAACCTAAATCCACATAAAAGGAGAAACCAAGGTATTTAATTCAATGAATGGGAAACTCTGAATGCTTTCCCATTCCTGCACAAGATCTGGTTTTAGAGCTAGCAGACACTTCCTTGGGATCTGCCCAGGAAATTTTGTGGCCGATAGCCACTAAAAAAATATCCATTCTGAAGTTCCAGTCCAACTTGAATGTCATTTCCCATGGACATAGGCTAATGTCTTCAGGGGTCTTTCTGGATGTATTCATTGATCATTTTAATGGTTTTAGAATAAGCACATTTTACTCTGAGCCCTGTAAATTATTGAGAAGATTATGAAACACAAACTCTATATCATCATTCCAAGGCTTTAAAAGGACCTTAGCAATGTGCTCACATAGTTCATATGTTTTTGAGAACATGTGAAAAATTGGTATTGTTAACAACTGGATAAGACTTGTGCCCTGTCACACATTTGTAAAGCACTTCCATACATGCAGTTTCATCTAATCTATGTGGCAACACTGGGAGATTCTTGGAGCAAACATTAGGAAATCCAGACCAGGTGCAGGGCCATGTGGAATCCCCAGGAACCTACATTTACCTTGCTCTTAACACTGAGCAGACTAGTCAGCTGGTAACCCTCTTCCATAGCAGATCAGAAGCTTCTAGAGGCTAGAAACCATGCTCTATTAACCTTTGCCATGCCAGCACCTGTCTTGGAGCTGGTCACCTAGCAGGCAATCCTAAATGTTTCTTGATCTGAACATAATACCTCTGCAAGACTTTCCAGAGAATACTCTTTAAGACAATATTCTTTCCTTAACAAATAGAGGAAGTAATTTTTATATTCTCTTTTTTTCCTCATCCTTATTTTTTACCCAGTCCCCATTACCATCTGAAGGGCATAGGAATCAAAGGAGATGCAAAGCAAAATATTTTGAAAAGCTTTGAAGAAATGGCAATCCAAATAGTTTGCCTAATGAAGACCTGAGACATCTGTGAAATCGGGTAATGAGCTCACTCTGCCTGGTAACTAAGGAGGCAGCTCATATTCCATCAGGTCAGAACCACATCCATATGTTCACATTTTCAGTAGCATCTGGGTGTTTCTACATTGCATCTGAGAATGCCAGAGCCAGAAAGGAGCTTGGAGAGCATGTGGTGCAGAGCCTCATTTTATGCACAAGAGATTGGAGGCCAGTGATGACCCAGCATTGTGTCCAAGATCACAAGTTATAGAAATTGTTATCCTTATGGTTATAGTGTCCATGTCCCTAGTTTTAAGTTCTCACTTCTATTAAAACGGTTTTAACCCTCTTGCCAAAAAGAGGAAAAAAAAGCAAAATATAAAAATATTTCTGATGTTTCTTACAGCATGTAGGGCTAAAATAGATCCTATAAATTCTACTTAAATTCAATTTCTCCATCCCAGAAGGAAGGGGCATGAATCAGACAGTAAATAAGTAAAGGGATAACTATAACTAAAGAGAAGATAAATTAAGAGAGGGATGAGTTACATTAATCCCATAAAATAGAATAGCATCATGGACTGATGCGGCAAGACAGAGAAGCCACATTAGATGGGCTGCTACATGAGACGTGTGTAAACCTGGACCACCCCGTCTGACACTCTGGGAGAAGAGCTTCCCAGGCTGGGAGATGGATGGGGAAAGAAATGGGGCAGACACCTTGGAACACAGGCAGTAGGGATGTTTGGAAGGGACTAAGGACAGTGAGGTGAACCATTGCTTAGCCAATAGATTTCTTGGCCATGACAAGGAATTTGGAGTTCTACGTAGAACTTAAAATCAATGATGTAACATAATCTGGAGGATTTCGGGATGTTCAGTTGGAAGCAGGCCATCCTGTAATGCTGCAGTTGTCTGGGAGAAAGACAATGCTGACCTAACTGTGTGCTAACCATGGCAGTGAGAGACACAGATGAATGGAACTTGCTGGCAGATGTGCATTTTGGACTCAAACATAGAAAATGATCAAGAAAACCACTGGGATATTTGGTTTGGGTAACCGGTGAAGTGGTTTACTGAGGAAGAAAGAGAGAAGAAGAAGAATTTTAAGGAGGGAAATCAATAATTGTGTTTTAGATATTTAAATTTTGAGGTGTATTTGCATGCTATGTGTCACTGTCATGTAAGAGGTTTTGTAGATGAGTCTGAATTTCAGGGAAGCAGTCATCACTGAAGAGCAAGATCTGGGAGTCTTCTTGGAGTCGAGTAGATACTGATTCTACTACAGAGCTCTGGAATCACCCAGGGAGAGAATGTAACAGAAAAGAAGACATTCAGAAAAGAAGACATTCTGCTTCAGAAAAGAAGCAGAATCCATGGGTAAAAGGAAAACAAGTGACCAGTGAAGAAGAAATCACAGAAACAAAGTGTCTCCAGGAGAGAATGGGGCAAACAAACATGGCACCGACCCCTCAAGCCTTTACTCTCTGCCCGCTCATGATGGTCAGAGGTCACACCCCCACTCAGAGCATGAGCAATGATCTGTAGATTTGTCAATAGTGGATGTTACCTATTCTCTTTCTACTTCAGTAGCTGGTTCTTCCCCATTTTCCTAATATCTAACCTTGGAGTGCCCATGGCTCTTTATTCTGTTTTATGATCAGTCTGTTGCAATAATTTTAATACCCTCTAGAAGATGAGAATTTTCACAATGATATCTACTAATACTGATTGCAATAAAGCGCTTTCTTCAGGCTGCAGCTCTATTTGAATATTTGATAGTAACCCAAGTTCAAAGTGCCCAGACTCCATGGTGCACTTTTAGAGGTTAATGAGGCTGAAGCTTTAGGACCCACTCTTGTACTGATTCTTTTCCATTTCTGGTAGTTGATTGAAAATTAATATTTTTTAAGAAAGCTGCCATATAATTCAAACTTTAGGCCCCATGGAATCCAGCCCCACTGGCACTTGGTCTCTGTCCATTTACTCCCTTATCATCTCTGTTAATGAGAACTGCATCCTCCCAGATGCTCAGGACAAAACTCTAAAAATCATCCAGGATTCCTTTCTTTCTCCCATATCTCATGTCTTATCCTATCCAATAGCAAGTTCTGCCCACTTCATCTTCTGATCCCATGTAGGCTGTAAGCAATTCTCAGTCCTGTCCTGGTGGCTAACATCCTTGTCTCAACTACTGTCTCTCTCCTGAGAAATTCAACAGCCATCTCACCAGGCTCCTGACTTCCAGCCATCCGCCTTGTTTTATCCCTAACAATACCTAGAACATTCCTCCTTTACAGAGGGTCATATCATATTGTGCAAATGAATATTGAGACCATTCTCATAATGGTCTCATCTCAGAGTAGAAACAGAATTCGCCATGACAGACTCGAGGGTTAGCTCCAGGCCCTCTCTCCCACCTTTGTCCTATACCTCTGTCCTGTTCTCACTCCACTCCCACAACACTGACCCTCTTGTTCACTTTTGTTGTTGTCATAGGCTGTCAATCTCACTCCCCAGCCCTTGAAAACCCTCTGTCCCCCAACACAGACAGTGGTGTATGGACCATTCCCTTGGTCCACTCAGGGGTCTGCTCAAACCTTACCCCATTCCAGCTGCCCCCCACCAGAGGGGCACAGGCAGCAGCTCCAGCATGGGGCACCTGTTCCCCATGTCCTGCTCTGCTTCACTGTCCTGTGTCTTCCCTGTGACAATAGGGATTGCATTATGTCCTCTCCACCCCCACCTAGAATGCTCCTCTGAGTACAGGGACTGGCCTTTCCTTTCTAATTTTTTTTCTTTATTTTGTATTACTATCATGTTATTGAAAACCATTTACCAAAGGAGGCATAAGATTTGAACAATTTTAGTAAACACAAAATTATATAAAAATACAATGTTCATTGTTATTCTCTTTAAACTCTTGAGCCTTCTTTACATGAAAGTGACCACTGGGAGGAATGACTCCAGCCTGCATCTTAGAATCTCCAGACAGGGTGGTAGTTCCTCTTTAGCTCCTGAGTTCTGTCCTTCGCTCCACCCAGGGCTTTCTCTCCCATCCTTCCTCCCCCTAAACAACCAGCTCTCAGAAATGGATATGATAATCATTATTTCACCCTTTACTGTGCATTTATGTCAGTGAGACACCTGCCTGTCACAGGGATAAATGCATTATACACTTCAACTTCAGTGTGAAATGAAATGGTCTGTCTTCTCTTCATTTTTTTTATTTTTTATTTTCTATTTTTAAGGCAACAGAAGCACTTTGGAGGGGTTCATGTAAAACAAGGCAGGATTCCCTCCTGCCCTAAAGCCCTCAACGTGAAGAACTGCATGGTAGATGGGAAGAAGCTGGACCTGAGGACAGCCCTGCCCTGGCGCTTATCTTGACTGAGCAGGGACAGTGGCCAGGAACTGTCCCTGGCTTCTGTCCTTCATAGGTCACTCATGTGTGCTGTCACATTTGCATTTGTGCTGTGGGGAGAGAGGAGGCAAACCTCTTCTCTGAGCCCACACTCTGTGGGGCAGGTGTCTGTACAGTGTGGCCCCTTATTCTTTGAGATGCCTGGCCTGGCACTGCAATGTATCTGTGAAAAATGCAAAGTCAGACAAAATATAAAGAATTGGAATTAAACATTCAATACAGGATAACAGAAGGTAAATAGCACAATTATATAGAGTGCAAAATATATAAGGATGTTTAAAAAGTGTGGAAATACAAGTTTCATTGGGAAAATAAAATGTTAAAATGTATCAATATAGAAAAATTGAGAAAAATAAAGTAGATGGAAAAAGGGAAGTAGATAAAATTTAGATAAAATTAAAAATCATAAACTAATCTATGAAAAGAAAAAGGAAGTAAAAGGCCTTCAAAAACTAACCCAAAATATAAAGCAGAAAAAAAATGTAGAAAGAATGTATATAATAGGACATTGACACTAACAGAAATAATATTAAGAAAAAAATGAAAAGAAAAGAAGGCTGATTAATGAAGGCAAAAATAAGAAAGAGAAAGTGGCAATGAGGAAGCGAGGGAGAGAAAAGTTGTAAAAACCAAAGAAAAGAAAATGCATTGAAGAGAACAAATTAGAAAATAAAAGTGTACTTAAGGAAGAAGGAAAAGAAAGGAAGGAATGTTAAAAAATAAGGAAAGAAACAAAAATATAATTATGAAAATTTAAAAACAAAAGTAAAATTAAAAATAAAAGAAGTACATGGAAGTAATGGAAATACGGGAAGTAAAATGGAAGGTAAAAATAATAGTAAAGAAAATCAAATGTAACCGACAATTGGAAAATAAAGTAAAGAAAGCAAAGAAGTGCAGTGAAGAAAGAAATGAGGGGGACGTGCACACTCGCTCTTTTCCTGCTCAGGGACGAGGGGCCCAGCTCCTTGCTGTGACTACAGGAGAGAAGTGACTTGGGATAAAGTTTTGAAGCAGAGAGGGAGATAATAAAGGGTTTTATGAGTGAACTTAACTCCCCTGACCCCTTCTTACAGTTAAGCTTTCTGATGGGTGAGCTAATATCGGTCAAGCCCCAAATTACAGATACATCAGACCTGAACAAGATCTGGGATGCGGACATTTCCCACAGAGGAAGAGGGTGAGAGGGAGAAGGATGAAGAACTAAAAGTTAACTTACAGCTAACAATCATCACAACGGGATAGAAAGGATAATCAAGCAGTGAGCTGAAATAGGAAATAAAAAATGATGAATTAGAAATAAGAAGATGGAAAGAAGCCACACAGGAAGGCAAAGCACAAATAATAAAAGAAAAGAAAAAGGTTATACAAAGGACAAAATCGCTAGGAGATTCTCAGAAGAGAGCCCTGAAACGTTTTCTCCTTTGGAGTCCATCTGGAGCTTACCTACTGGGGACAGAACATACTCTGACAGTGGACTGCATCCCTCACCTCACTGAACGCACCATCAGAACAGCACGTGGTAAAGACGCAGAGACTGAAGGGCCATCAGAAATATCTGGACATCACCAAGACTGTCCCGAAACACCGGCACTGGAGAGGAGGATGTGTAAGGACCATAAAGGCTGTATGTGTCTGCCTTTGTTACACATTGTTAGAAATTTTGGTTGTTTCTTGAATAAATATTTTTTATATATTTCTCTAAATGATTCACAGTTTGCATTCCTAAATTTATCCATATACTCAACAACTATCTTTTGGGCATCTACTGTATGCTGGGCATTCAAGACCAAAATAGGGGCTGAGGATGTAGATTTGAGGTCCTTGCGCTTTATTGAAGTTTTAAAGTCAGGGGTCAACAAGGTGTCATCTTGAACGTCAGTCAACAATGGTGATCAGTAAAGGATGTCACTGGTAACTTTTGTAATTACTAGAAGATATCTCTTGACTTATTTTTGTTTTCAGTGGAGATATTTATTTTTTAATATTCAATTTTTTAAGTTCAAACATTATGGGTACTTAATGGTTGTAAGCACTTATAGGGTACATGTGATGTTTTGATACAGGCATGCAACGTACGTTAATCAAATAAGGGTAACTGGGGTATCCATCACCTCAAGAATTCATCGCTTCTTTGTGTTAGGAACATTTCAATTTCACTTCTTTAGTTACCTTATACTATAACTTACTGTTGACTACGTCACTTTGTGGTGCTATCAAATACTGTTCACTGTTTTCTACAATTTTGCACCCACTAACCATCCTGCTTTAGTTGAAGTACTACGGATATCCATTTCAAGAATCTATTACAGGTAAAATAAGAGAAAAAACAGGAAATTTTGATGGGATGTTGAAACGTGAATGAGAGACTGTGTGGAGGTCCTCGTACTTAGAGAATAGCCTCGCTGCCAATTTCAGTTGTTCCAGAACATTGCTGTGGTCCAGGGTCGGCCTTGCTGAGGGTCAATGATAGTCCATTATGAGTAAGTGCCCCATTTTCTGCTGTTAAATCCATAAAGAAAGAAAAGAAGCAGGAACAGTGGAAGTAATTCATTGAGAATTTTTTCATAATGAAGTTTCCTTCCTCACAATAAGGAAACAACTAAACTGAAGATATACACAGGTAGTGAACTAACACAATTGGATTCCAGTCCAGAAGTTCTCTTCCAGACCTTACTTTCCCTGTTTAAAAGATGTCCCTTGCTCTCTAATAAAGGTGACGTCTATCATAGATATAAATGTTGAAGGAATGTGAGGATTTGGGTTGTCCCAGGAGCAGACCTCCAGGCAGCTTACCTGATGTCGGCAGGAAGGCAGGGCAGTATCAGGAGACAGGAGAGGGAGTGAAGTCACCGCCGCTGAGGGAGCCTTGCCCTGTGGGGATGCTACTCCACTGGTGGGCCAAGCACCTCCTTGACTTTCTATTCAAATGTATCTATTTTTTTAATTGACAGATAAAATTATATGTATCATGCTCAACATGGAATTTTGTATATATACCTTATGGATTGATTAAATCTAGCTAATTAACATATGCATTACCTCATAGAACCATCATTTCCGTGGTGAGAACACTTCACATCTACTTTTGCAGCATTTTTTAATAGAGCACTATATCTTGTCTGCCGCTTACCATCAGCATGTCAGGGAGCTGGGAGGCCGCCAGGCACAGGGAGGGCACCTCCCACAGCTCTGGAGAGAGCCCTGTCACAGGAAGGGAGCTACTGGGAATTGGATGTCGCTAGGCGTCTATGGGAGTGATAAGGTCCAGGCAAAGCAAGTGGGGCAGGGACAACCTGGGTGCCCAGGTGAGCCAGTGCACACGCCACCCCCGCCACAAACCCATCCTGTCCTTGGAGTGCACCTGCAGTGTTCTCCACGCATTGCCTCTGAGCTACCTAAGTCCTCCTTGGTATTATTTTTCTCATTTACAGATAAGAAAGTAGTCTTAGAGGGATGAGGCGAATTTTTTCAGAGTCAACAGCTATCTACTGACAGGATTAAGTCAAAATCAAAGTTTCTATCACTAGATTTTTTTTTTAAACTCTTAAGTCTGTATAAAGTGTGACAGGGAATATTATCTGGAGAGTCTAAGAAGAGAGAGTGGAAAGAAGCCTCACTCCAGGCTGCACTATGGCCAGAAAGCTGGTCCTGGGGTACGGGGACCTGCCTGAACCTCCCTCAGGACTATGAAAGAGATCCCTGTCCCCACCATGCTCGCCCCACCTCTGCCTCCCACTGCACACTTCCCTGGCACTTCTCTGGCCCCTGATGAAATATCCAGGTCTTTTGCACTGTCAAGATTTTAGTGTTATCCCCAATAAGAAGGCGGTTAACAAAAATTAAAAAGTGTGAGGAAGGGCTCGGCGCCTGTGGCTCAATCGGCTAAGGCGCCAGCCACGTACACCTAAGGTGGCGGGTTCGAATCCCCAGCCCGGGCCGCCAAAACAACAATGATGGCTGCAACCAAAAAATGGCCAGGTGTTGTGGCGGGCGCCTGTGGTCCCAGCTACTTGGGAGGCAGAGGCAGGAGACTCGCTTGAACCCAGGAGTTGGAGGTTGCTATGAGCTGTGATGCCA